>SKCR01029481.1:0-79709 GCA_019454045.1 Zanthoxylum bungeanum | reverse complement strand
TCAACCCCAAAGAAGATTAAACAGTCACATGGAAGAAGTGGTAAAAATAGAAGTTCTTAAACTTCTTGATATAGGCATTGTCTACCATATCTCTAATAGCAAGTGGGTAAGTCCTACACAAGTTATACCTAAAAAGTCTAGAATTACTGTTGTAAAAAATGATAAAAGAGAATTAATTCCAACTCGAATCCCATGTAGTTGGCGTATGTGCATTGACTATAGAAAACTAAATGATGCCACTAGAAAAGATCATTTTCCTTGATCTTTTCTTGACCAAATTTTAGAAAGAGTAGCAGGACATCGTCTATTGTTTTCTTGATGGTTACTCAGATTATTATCAAATTCCCATTGCTTTAGAAAATCAGGAAAAGACCAGATTCACATGTCCCTTTGGAACAATTGCATTTAGGAAAATGCTTTTTTGGACTTTGTAATGCACCAACAACATTCCAACGATGCATGTTAAGCATATTTAGTACATTGTTGAATACTGTTTAGAGGTCTTTATGGATGATATAACTGTTTTTGGGAATTCATTTGATAATTGCTTAAATAATTTGGAAAATATTTTGAAAAGATATGAAGAAAAAAGACTTGTGTTAAACTGGGAAAAATACCATTTCATGACTAATTCGGGAATTATTTTGGGACATGTTATGTAATATAAAGATATTGAGGTTGACAAGGCAAAAATAGAGGTAATCTCTAAATTTCCATCACCAAAAATAGTGAAGGAAATCCGTTCTTTCTTAGGACATGTAGGATTTTGTAGGAGGTTTATTAAAAACTTTAGTGTCATATCCAGACCCTTGAATAACCTCATATTAAAATATGCAACATTTGAATGGACAGAAGAGTGTCAAAAATCATTCGAAAAGATTATCAATCTTTTGACTTCTGCTCCTATCATGCAATCCCTTGATTGATCTTTGCTTTTTGAGCTAACGTGTGATGCCAGTGATTATGCAGTTGGTGCAATGCTAGGACAAAGAAAGTAAGGTAAGCCACATGTAATATATTACGCAAGTAGAACTTTAAACAGTGCACAAATGAATTACACTATCACAGAAAAAGAACTATTTGCTGTAATATTTGCATTGGATAAATTTCGATCATATTTAATTGGTTCCTCAATCGTTGTTTATTCTGACCATGCTGCTGTTAGATATTTGATGTCTAAACAGGATGCAAAGCCAAGATTACTGCGCTGGATTTTACTGCTTCAAGAATTCAATCTCACAATCAAGAACAAGAAAGGAGTAGAGAATGTGGTTGCAGATCATTTATCGAGACTCACAAACGAGTCATCGATTGACACAACTCCTATCAATGACTATTTTCCTGATGATTTTTTTATTTTCTATAAATACAATGCCTTGGTATGCTAATATTGTCAATTTTCTTGCAAGATGAAAAATACCTCCAGATTGGAGACATCAAGACCAGAAGAAATTTTTGACTGAAGTTAAAAGATTCTACTGGGACGATCCATATCCGTTCAAGTATTCTCCTGATCAAATTTTCCGACGATGCATATCGGACAATGAGATAAGCGGTGTTATTCAGATTCAGAAGCATGTGGAGGTCATTTCTCATCTAAGAAAACCATTGTAAAAATATTATAGTGTGGATTTTATTGGCCCACCATTTTTAAAGATACAGATGAGCGGAAAATATATCAATATTTACCGCCCTTTTACTTAATATTTTGTATAGTTTCTCAAGTTTTATGAACGTTTTGATGTGTTTTAGTTTATTTTGTAGATAAAATAAAATCAGGACTCAATGGAATAAATCATGACGAAATGTGGAACAAATAAGGGTAAAAACTGGACTTTATATTTGGATTTTGGAGGTTGGAAACTTGAAATTGCGTTATAACGAAGTACAATTTCAGAAATTTCAACTTTGCGCAATTTGCGTAGTTTGGCCAGAACTTTCTACTCCGATATCGGAATGAGGTGATTCAAGTTCCAGATTAAAGAAGACTCAAAGATCAACAACTTTGACGTTTATAATAATTTCGATTTCTGAAGTATTCATAACCGAAATTGATAAAATATCCGTAAGTGTGTAATGTGTAATTATTAAAGTCATTTTCAAAACAAAAAAAAATAAAAAATAAAAAATGGAAATTGTCAAACTTTCACAAAACATGCTTGCATATTTGGTGGAGGATTTGGTACCATGTTTGGTTCCATGTTTGATGCCATGTTTGGTGCCACGTTTGGTGGAGAAATTGGTGGAAGCCTTTAGACTTGCCTATAAATATCAAGCTAAACTTTGTAAATTTTTCATGCTTTATTTGGAGGAATTTCTCCATGAAAACCTAATGGAAAGTGTCTTATATATTTATTTAAGTTTTCTTGTATTTTCTTTTTATTTAATTAATAAAATTTTGTGTGTTTTTATTTACAGCATGAGCAGGTAATCTCATTCTGCTGGGGTGACAAGGTAATACTTTAATATAATAAATTAGATTAATCTCCCTTATTTTAATTAAAATTTGGATTAATTAGTTACCGCCTATATAGCCGGTTTATGTGACAACCTTATTTACCGCCTATATGGCCAGTTTTACATTCAAGACGTAGTTTCCACCTATATGGTCGGTTTAGGTAATAACCTTGTTACCGCCCATATGGTCGGTTGGAATTAATTGAAACAAATGAAATTTCCGCCTTTATGGTCGGGTTAAATATAATTAATTAATCGGTAAACATTGATAATAAAGGAGATTTCTAATTTTGAAATATTAAAAGTGGATCATTTAACCCCCAACATTTTCTTTCGTTATTGTAATTTTACTTTTATTTATTTTCAAGTTATTTATTTTTATGATGTTTTGTTTAATTAAGTTTTTAGTAATCCTAGGTATGTGTCGTAGCTAAATACATAATCTAGAGGTGTGATGAATTCCAATATCACCGGTTTATAAGTTGGTTATTTTATGCCTTGGGTAATATATTGGTTTATATATTGAGTCTTAGTCTTAATACTTCTTGTTAACTGGCCATTAATAAGATTGATTTGGTAAACTTAAAATGAACTTGGAAAAGAGATTTTAGGTTTAGTCTTAATGAATTCAGAGTTTCTTAATTAACATAAGAATATAATTAATTGGGTTACTTGGGTATTTGCATCTGACCATCGGAAGAGGCTTTTGCATAATTTCGTGTTCCAGGTTAATAAACCGATATATTGCACAAACATGAGATAATCACTTCATCTTTAAAAGATATTGGAAGGATTCACAACCCTAGATAGTTTTATAATATTGATTTTTCCTTTAATTTACTTTCACACTGTTTTATTTACTTATTTTAGATAAAAATCACCATCCAACCAAAAATCAATCAATTAGATACTCGTAGACATTTAGCTTCAATAAATTAATAGCTAAGGTATTAAGTCCTCGTGGGATCGATACATTTTATACTACTTGAGCGATACGTGCGCTTGTGTAACGTGTGTGTTTACCACCGATCAAGTTTTTGGCACCGTTGTCGGGGACTTATTTATCTTTTACTATTAATTTTAGGGTTAGATACATTTACTTGTGTCTAATTTCTTTTTACTTATTATTTCTATTTTCTTGTTTTTCAGGTTCTCAAACACTACATGAGAAGAACCAGAAGCTTTGAAATCTGACCGCTTGACCCAGAAATTGAAAGAACCATCAGATAATTGAGAAGGGAAAGGCGTGAAGGTCAAGAAGCACTGATCAATATGGAACCTGAACCGTTGGAAGTTGCACCACCAATTTCTATTCGAGACAGAACTATTCTGGTGGTTGATGGCTTTATTTCATGTATTGTACTTCCTCTCTTATCAGCAAATACGCGTGACATCAAAACATGCATTCAGATGATACATCAGTCAGTTTAGTTTGGGGGGAATGCAACTGAAGATCCTAATGCCCACATCAACAACTTCCTGAAAGTTTACGGCATATTCAATTAGAACCGAGCGGCAGAAGAAGCAATGAGACTGCGTGTTTTCTTATATTTCTTGAAAGACAGAGCTAAGGCTTGGCTACATTCACTACCAGTAGGTTCCATCACAACCTAGAACACTCTAGCCACCAAATTCCTTGCAAAGTACTTTCCACCAGCCAGAACTGCAAAGCTGAGGAATGACATTACATCCTTTGTACAACATGACTCAGAATCTTTTTGTGAAGCTTGGGAAATATACAGGGATTTGCTCAGAAAATGTCCTCACCATGAGATTGCAAAGTGGCTACAAGTCCAAACCATCTACAATGGACTTTTTGGACTGATGAGAATCGCAATTGATGCTGCTGCTGAAGGAGCTTTAATGGCAAAATGAGAGGATCGGACATGGGATTTAATTGAAGAAATTTCCAATAATAATTATTTGTGGCCAACAGAAAGAAGAATAATTCAACGAATAGCAGGAATCCACAAAGTCGGAGCCTACACAACAATGAATGCCAAGTTGGAGCAGATGTGCAAGAGCTTGGAAACACTTAGTACACAAGTTGTAAATATCGCTGGTGCCATAAATTCACCATATGGAGGAGCATCAGAAGTAAAATCTTATAACCAACAGATTGAGACGGTGAACAATGTCAGTAACTTTGACAGACAGGGGAACAATCAATATTCCAATACCTACAACTCAGGGTGGAGGAATCATCCCAATTTCGCATAGAGCAACAATTCAGGGCCAAGGAATAATCCACCACCAGAATTCCAACAGCATAACAAATGCCAGAAGTATGAAAATGAACCAGGAATAACAGAAGTGCTGGCCCACTTGAAAAAGCTAGAAGCAAAATACGACTCTCAAGCAGCCAAATATGATGCTATGTTCCAATCCCAATCAGCATTAATTCAAAGTCAAGCAACATCTTTGAAAACACAGGAGAATCAAATGGGACAATTGGCCCGTACTCAGAGTTACAGACCGCAAGGTACCCTTTCTAGCAACACAGAACCAAATACAAGGAACATGGGGAAATAGTAATGTCATGTCATCACCTTGAAAAGCGATACTGAGATTAACAAAAATGTTGGAGTCAAGGCAACTTTTGAGGAAGTTCCAAAAGAAAATAGCGAAACAGATCAACAGATGGAGAAAAAAGAGGCAAAAGCAAATGATCGAGAAAGACTCACTCCACCTCCACCTTTTCCACAGCGTCTCCAGAAAAAAAAACTAGACAAGTAGTTTGCTTGATTCCTGGAGATCTTTAAAAAGTTGCATATCAACATTCCATTTGCAGAAGCGTTGGAACAAATGCCCAGCTATGTCAAATTCATGAATGACATTCTGTCACGAAAGCGGAAATTGGGAGACTACGAGACAGTAGCATTGACAAAAGAATACAGTGCCATCATTCAGAGGAAGCTTCCCCCAAAGTTGAAAGATCCTGGCAGTTTCACGATCCCTTGCACCATAGGAAAACATAACTTCGCTAAGGCTTTATGTGATTTAAGTGCTAGTGTTAACTTGATGCCTTTTTCTATTTACAGGAAACTGCAAATTGGAGAAGCAATGCCTACCTCAGTCTCTTTGCAACTTGCTGATAGATCGCTCACATTTTTGAGAGGTGTAGTTGAAGATGTGCTGGTCAAAGTCGACAAACTCATTCTCCCAGCAGACTTTATTATCCTTGATATGGAGGAAGACGAAGACATGCCCATCATCCTCGGGAGACCATTCTTGGCTACAGGTCGAACCATTATTGATGTACAAAAAGGAGAATTAACCATGAGGGTGCATGACCAAGAAGTAAAATTCAATGTTTTCAAAGCCATGGAGTTCCCGAATGATGAAAAAATGAAGAATGTTTCAAACTTGATGTGATAGATAGTACCATCCGGAACTTGCAAATGCAAAGCTCAACTGACAACTTAAAGCAATGTCATCTGCCTGTGTGAAGCTTGAAGATAAAACGTGTTGTGCACTGAAGAAGTTAAATCTTGATCTACAAGCAACTGAAGAGAAAGGCTCCACCAACTCAACGAATTGGAGGAATTTCACATACAACCTTTTGAGAATGCCAAACTATACAAAGAAAAGGCCAAGAAGAAACATGATAAGAAGTTAGTGCGCATACAATTGGAACCAGGGCATCGGGTATTGTTCAATAAATCAAGGTTGAAAATTTTCCCTGGGAGGTTAAAATCACGGTGGTCAGGTCCATTCTTAATCACTCAAGTTTTATCAGATAGAACAGTTGAGTTACATGATCCCAACTCTAATAAAACATTCAAGGTTAAAAGCAAGCGTGTCAAACACTACTGGGAAGAATCATTTGAGCGACAAAAAGAAAGTGTCACACTTTCAGATATAGCCTAATGTTCAGGCAGTCATGTCAGCTGACGACGTTAAACTTAGCGCTAGCAGGAAGACAACCCATGCAATTTGTGTATATATTAAGATTTGGTGTGTTTTATTTTTTTTGTTTAATTTTTGTAGGTAAAGTCACATTTCAGGATGGAAGACGTTCTCGCAAATCTTCACAAGCAATTTCCTTCTCTCCCTCAAAACTCTCTGATGAAAGTCTACAAAGCTCGCTTGGAACGAATGAGACTTCTGATGATCAAAGGTATTCCTAATGACATTCGTTGGATTATTGAAGCACGGGTCCGATTGGCAGGTGAGTCCTCTGACTCTTTTATTTCATATCTGCCTGGTTTAGGAAGAAACACCTATGCTAAGAAAAGAAGAGCTAAAAGACTAGGTGTTTGCTATAAATGTGCACGCATGACATGTAATACTCGTTGTCGTTCTTTAGGAATGGTGTCTGATAACCGTGAAGATAAAATTAAATTCATTAGGGATGGCTTGAGTAAGGAGTCTTTGGATGACATATCATTGACTCTTGAGACGCATCCCAGTGGATATGTGCATCACGCAATTCACATGTTACATGCACAATTCCAAAAAGAAGATTTAAGTCTCGGGAATCTGACTCTAAAAGACCATGTTTGCCAATTTATAAGAAAATTGGATGGGAAGCTTGTCCCTGACGCATAGACGTCATTCAAGCCGTTACTTCTTGTAAATATTATTATCTCTTTGTATTTATCTAATAATTATGATTTGTTTTGTTATTTTCTTTTATTTTCTCCGACAGGATCCAGACTTTTTGACTTTCACGATATATTTTACTGTTTAGCTAATAATTATCATTTGGCAGGTACTAGTGCTATTATTACTCACCCTTTTTTCAGGTTCTATAAATTCAACTCATCATTGCACTCTTGAAGGCATCCAGACTTGAGAAAAAAATACATTAAAAAAATGGAAGCATTCAAGAAGACGAGTTGTAAATATTTGTGTGTTTTGCGGTACTAGTGCTGGTTCTAAACCAGAATTCGTAGCGGCAGCACATGAATTGGGTCGAGTCATAGCTGAAAGGAATATGCACTTAGTATATGGTGGTGGCAATCTTGGACTAATGTGATACGTTTCAAGGGTTGTACAGGAAGAAGGTAGTCAAGTTCTTGGAATCATCCCAAAACCTTGACAGAGGCGAATCTGATAGGACCATCAAACAGAGAGGAACTTATCGTGCCAGGTATGTCCGAACGACTTGTGGAAATGATTAACCGTGCTGATGTTTTTTTTTTGCTTTGCCAGGTGGCTTAAGTACGATGGAGGAAATTTTTACAGTACTATCTTGGGCGAACCTGAACATACACCAGAAACCGATTGGACTGTTTAACGCTGATGGATTTTATGATTTTCTTTGTGTGTTTCTTGATGATGCCCGGAGAAATGGGTTCGTATCAAAACCTGTAAAAGAAATCCTCTTCACTGCCAGAACTGCCAATGATTTAATTGACCAAATTTTAGCCTTTGAACCACAAATTGACCCTATCCTTTCCAAGATAAACTGGTCTGATAATGATCGTGGTAAGAAGCGTCGGATAAATCTGGATCTTAACCTTTAATTTTCTTTTTAGATGTAGAATTTCAGCTAACCAGGTACTGTTTCTAAACTCTTCTTCTAATTTTTAAGACATTGGGGACAATGTCTCATTTAGGTTTGAGGGAGAGGAATAGTTGACTAGTATATTGTTTTAATTTTTCATTTTTTAGTTTAAAATTTTCAAAAAATTCAAAAAAAATTAAAAAAATTATAGAAAAAATTAAAAAAATTTTGTGTTTTTGTGTTTTTAACTTTACTAATCACGTGAAATTGGTGTGAGATAGCTGTGTAAGGAATTTCCACTCCTGAGACGTATCTCAACCTATTTCGTAACAAGTTAATTTTTGTTTATTTCCTTTTGAATTATTTAATTTGTGAATTCTCCATAATACTGACTAAATTGGATCTTCATATGCTCAGTTGACAGGTATTATCAACATGCATGGTAACATACGACCATGAGTTGTAAGTGAAAAGTTTGTAATATTCAGTGCTCTAGTTTAATTGGAGGAAGCATCTAAAAAAGCAATGGAAAAAAAAACACATCTGAGATCTGAGTAATTAAGTCCGTAGAGGTGTTTTAACACCTAGTGCCCTAAAGCCAACTGGCTTGGGAGTCACTGGCCCAAAGCTCGCTACATGGATTGAAGATGTTGTAAAAAAAAAGAAATATCTGAAATCCGAGTAATTAAGTCTGTAAGGGTGTCTTAACACCTAGTGCCCTAAAGCCAACTGGCTTGGGAGTCACTGGCCCAAAGCTCGCTACATGGATTGAAGATGTTGTAAAAAAAAGATATCTGAAATCCGAGTAATTAAGTCTGTAAGGGTGTCTTAACACATAGTGCCCTAAAGCCAACTGGCTTGGGAGTCACTGGCCTAAAGCTCGCTACATGGATTGAAGATGTTATAAATAAAAAAAAATCCATTGCTAAAAAAGGTGTGAATTCTGATATAACTTTAGGACAAAAATATTACTCTCTTTTCAACTACACTTATGAATATTGTGGGCACAATGAGCTGATTAATACCTTGTTGGTTGTGTATATGGAGAATGGTAAAAATAATCGGAGAATTTACTTATTTGGTAATTTAGAAAGAAAGAAAACAACTACTAACTTGGATAAGAAGTTTCACTTGTTTAGTCACTAACTTGTTTATTCTCTTTTCTCTTGTCTTTTTGCTTTTGTGTGCATTAGATTGACGTTTGTGGGTATCGTTGCTGTAAGCCCTCACGAGACTACAACTCGTCCACTAGGGACACCTAGGGGTTTAAAGGCTTGTTGCATACGCTAAATGCAACTGTGATCCCTACGAAAGTGGCTTAGTTTAATTTTAATTCTTTATTGCATTTTATTTTGTTGTTTTGCTCGAGGACTAGCAAAATGTTAGGTTTGGGGGTGTGATGAGCGGAAAATATATCAATATTTACTGCCCCTTTTACTTAATATTTTGTATAGTTTCTCGAGTTTTATGAACGTTTTGATGTGTTTTAGTTTATTTTGTAGATAAAATAAAATCGGGACTTAATGGAATCAATCAGGACGAAATGTGGAACAAATAAGGGCAAAAAATGGACTTGACATTTTGATTTTGGAGATTGGAAACTTGAAATGGCGTTCTAACGAAGTACAATTTCGGAAATTCCAACTTTGCGCAATTGTCGTATTTTGGCCATAACTTTTACTCCGATATCGGATTGAGGTGATTCAAGTTTCAGATTAAAGAAGACTCAAAGATCTACAACTTTGAAGTTCATAATAATTTCCAATTTTGAAGTTTCCATGACCGAAATTGATAAAACATCCGGAAGTGTGTTATGTGTAATTATTAAAGTCATTTTCAAAACAAAATAATAATAATAAAATAAAAAATGAAAATTGTCAAACTTCCACCAAACATGCTTGCATGTTGGTGGAGGATTTGGTGCCATGTTTGGTGCATGTTTGATGCCATGTTGATGCCATGTTTGGTGGAGCATTGGTGGAGAAATTGGTGGAAGCCTTTAGATTTGCCTATAAATACCAAGCTAAACTTTGTAAATTTTTCATGCTTTCTTTGGAGGAATTTCTCCATGAAAACCTAAAGGAAAGTGTCTTATATTTATTTAAGTTTTCTTGTATTTTCTTTTTATTAATTAATAAAATTTTGTGTGTTTTTATTTACAGCATGAGCAGGTAATCTCATTCTGCTGGGGTAACATGTAATACTTTTAATATAATAAATTAGATTAATCTCCCTTATTTTAATTAAAATTTAGATTAATTAGTTACCGCCTATATGGCCGGTTTAAGTGACAACCTTATTTACCGCCTATATGGTTGGTTTTACATTCCAGACGTAGTTTCCGCCTATATGGTCGGTTTAGGTAATAACCTTGTTACCGCCTATATGGTCGGTTGGAATTAATTGAGACAAATGGAATTTTTGATATGGTCTGGTTAAATATAATTAATTAATCGGTAAACATTGACAATAAGGGATTTTCTAATTTTGAAATATTAAAAGTGGATCATTTAACCCCAACATTTTCTTTCATTATTGTAATTTTACTTTTATTTATTTTCAAGTTATTTTTTTTATGATGTTTTGTTTAATTAAGTTTTTAGTAATCCTAGGTATGTGTTCGTAGTTAAATACATAATCTAGGGGTGTGATGAATTCCAATATCACTGGTTTATAAGTTGGTTATTTTATGCTTGGGTAATATATTGTTTTATTATTGAGTCTTAGTCTTAATTTCTTGTTAACTGGCCATTAATAAGATTGATTTGGTAAACTTAAAATGAACTTGGAAAAGAGATTTTAGGTTTAGCCTTAGACTCAATAGCTCACGATCTCACCTTGGGGTAAATGTCTCTTAGGTAGATTTCCTTACAGGATATGAATATACCTGTCAGGCGAGGGTAGCCATAATTGGAACTTAAACTTAATGAATTCAAAGTTTCTTAATTAACATAAGAATATAGTTAATTGGGTTACTTGGGTATTTGCATCTGACCATCGGAAGAGGCTTTTGCATAATTTCGTGTTCCAGGTTAATAACCGATATATTGCACAAACATGAGATAATCACTTCATCTTTAAAAGATATTGGAAGGATTCACAACCCTAGATAGTTTTATAATATTGATTTTTCCTTTAATTTACTTTCACACTGTTTTATTTACTTATTTTAGATAAAAATCACCATCCAACCAAAAATCAATCAATTAGATACTCGTAGACATTTAACTTCAATAAATTAATAGTTAAGGTATTAGGTCCTCGTGGGATCGATACATTTTATACTACTTGAGTGATACGTGCGCTTGCGGAACATGTGTGTTTACCACCGATCAGATACCCATGTTGTTTTGCAAAACTTGTGAAAATTATCAAAAGTTGAGATCCATTTCAAAAAGAAACATGATGCCTTTAAATCCCATCCTCGATATTGAAATATTTGATTGTTGGGGGATAAATTTCATGGGTCCATTTCCACCATCATTTGGATTTTTATATATTTGAGTTATAGTTGATTATGTCTCAAAATGGGTTGAGGCGATTCCTTGTCGAAATAGTGATCATAAACTGTGATTAAGTTTTTAAAATAAAATATTTTAAGTCGATTTGGAATCCGTCAGGCCATTATAAGTTATGGAGGTAAACACTTTTGTAACAGTTCTTTTGAGTGCTTAATGAAAAACTATGGAGTTACACATAAGGATTCCACCTCCTATCACCCTCAGACAAATGGTCAAGTTAAACTAGCAAATAGGGAAATCAAACAAATTTTGAAAAAACGGTCAACCCAAATCACAAATATTGGTCTTTTCGACTGACTGATGCATTTTGGGCATACCGAACAACTTTCAAAACATTTTTGGAATGTCTCTATATCATCTAGTTTATAGAAAACTTTATCATTTGCCTGTAGAACTTGAGTGTAAGGCATATTGGGCTATTAAAGCATTCAATTCAAACCTTGAAAATGCCAATCATGAGCGTAAACTGTAATTAAATGAACTTGAAGAGTTAATGGATGATTCATATGAGAATGCAGAAATTCTTAAAGCTAAAACTAAGGTCTTTCATGACAGTCGAATTTCACGAAAAATATTTAAAATTGGTCAAAATTTTTTACTTTATAATTATCGTCTTCATTTATTTCCTGGAGAATTGAAATCCAAATGGAGTGGCCCATTTATTGTGAAACACGTTTATCCATATGAGGCTATTGACATTGAGAATCCCAAGGATGGTGATGTATTTAAAATGAATGGACAACGTCTGAAACCATTTTTGGAGTGTTAAAATTTTCAAGAATCATTTTCCTTTCAAACCCAGTGTACCATGATTGATGTATTTTCTTTTCTTTTCTATTCTTTTGTATTTGTCTAATTTCCATTTTTCTTGAGTTTTGCAGCATTTTATTTATTTTTGTCAAAATCTTTCACCCCGGTTAAACAGCAGATAACGGTACTCCGTGACTCTAAGTCGGTTCTTTCAGTTTCCTAAAATTATTGATACCCTACAATCAAGGCATAGAAGAAACTCTGGTAAAACTCCACAACCATTTTCCTTCTCTCCCTCAAAATGCTATGATGAAAATTTTCAAAGCACGCACCGAAATAATGAGGCTTTTTATGATCCATGGTATTCCTAATGATATTCGTTGGGTAACTGAACCAAGGGTTCGCTTGGCAGATGAGTCATCTAAGAAAAATAACTTTGCTAAGAAACGAAGAGCTAAACAATTAGGTGTTTGTTATAAACGTGCAACACTCATTGTAGTTCTTTAAGAATGGTGTCTGACAATCACGAAGATAAAATTCAATTAATTATAGATGGCTCGAGTAAGAAGTCTTTAGATGATATATCACTGACTCTTGAGACGCATCCTAGTGGACATGTTCATCGAGTAATTCACAGTTTGCATACACAATTTCAAAAAGAAAGACAACAATACAGTCTCGAGAATCTGACTTTAAAAGACCATGTTTGTCAATTTATAAGAAAATTGGATGGGAAGCATATTGTAGGACACAAAACCGGAGAATAAAAGAGTCACCACCCAGCGTGAACTGGGAAATGATTTAAGGCCTCACTCACCCCTCGCAAGGGAAGACCTCAAACCGTTGGGTTCGGAATGGTCCCTTACTTATGCCACTTGTAATGAACGAATTTATGTGATAATATAACCGAGTCTACACAACAGGCATACACAAGAATAACCTACATCTAAGTTCGCATACAATCTGTTGACAGCTGATTTTGGTCTCAGGGCAATATGTGAATATTACTCCCGAGACAATCCTCCCTCAATAGTGAATTTGTTTGGTTATGGGGGACCAAAAGCAAGCTTAGCAAAAGACAAATAATACGCCAATCGACAAGGAGATTTAACGTGGTTCGGCGGATCTTGGTCCGACCTACGTCCACGGGCACAAAAAGGATGATACTTTTATTACTCAAACACGCTTCTCGGCTCTGCTTCTGGTTTTTTACAAGTCTGATGGTAATGATTCTGATCCTGATATTGGTTCTCCTTCCCTCTACACTCACTCTACCCTCCTATTTATAATGGTGAAGAAATCAAATTCCTATTTGTACAAGAATTCCCAGTTGGAGATGGTTTCCTTTTCCTATCAGGATTCCTACTTTTAAAACTACATTCACTTCTTTTATCCTTTTAGGATACTGACTCATCAGTTCTCTTTATGAAAATAGGATAACTTATTATCTTATCTTGTATGGATAGAATGCCTTATCTTCCCGAACATGTCTTGCCCTATGCTCGGTTTTCATGAGGTCGGTCTTCATGTGGTCGGTCATAATATTTTTTTGTACTGAGAATGCTGCTGTCGACCTGATAATTGCCCGGTCATCTTGAACTCAAGTGCTCGGTCACTAACCGTAAAGTTCCCGGTCCCTTACTGTTGACTCTTTAATGGTCGGGTCGGCATTAATAATCTTGACTGAGAAGTGAATTACCTTTTTTACCCCTGTCGTGCTGCTTAAATAACATAGTGCCTGAAAACACCATCAACACAATCTATATCTAAGTTTGCATGTATAAAAGTAAGTCGAAATAATGGCAATCACACAATCTCATGGACACATTAAATTGATAAATACGGAAACATAAATAAATAATCTATTGTCTAAACATAAATATTGAAGAGATATAATTAAGCTCCTAAAGTGAAAGAAATAACTAAATCATGCATAAAAATAACATACTATTTCTAATAAACAATGAATAAACACAAGATTAGATGAAATGAAATATGTGCGTTTCTCAAGCGGTACGTGGAGTTGTATCCCAAGTTCAGACCGCACTACCAACCATTCGGATTCGGCTACGGAATTTACGTCTGGGTTTCCATCCGATATACCACGAGAGATAGCACAAAATCATTCATCTCATGGCCACAACATACATGAATCAACAATACGCATGTGAAGAAATACTAGTAAATAATTAAAAAAAAAAGATTAATGAGAATAAATAAAAGGGTGCCCTCAGGTCTTACCTTTTAAGTCGCCTCTTGGAAGTGCGTTACGTGGCCGTCGGAAGGGTTAATGCTCCGCAACTCCTTCGATTCACTGGTTCAACGTTTTCCTTTCCTGTTTCGCTGTTTTGGGCTGCTATTTTTGCTATTTTTTGCTGCTGTTTTTGCTATTTTTACTATTGTTTTTGTTGTTTTTAGAGTGCAGTTTTTTTTTGTTATTTAGGGACTATTTTAGGGTGCAGTTTTTGGTAAGTTGGGGACTGTTTTAGGCTATATTTTTGGTAATAAAGGGAGGTTTCATGGGGGTTGTTTTCGGTGGTTAAGGGTGTGTGTTTTGGGGACTGTTTTTTTTTTTTTTGGTAATTGAGGGGGATTTATGGGGCTGTTTGTTTTACGGTGGTTGAGGGGGATTTTTTAGTGGTTGTTTCTGCGATTTTGGAAGGGATTTTAGGGACAGTTTCGGTGGTTGTTTGCGCGGTGATGGAGGACTGATTTGGTGTTGTTTCTGCGGTGATGGAGGACCAATGGAGGGGTGTAGTTCTCACGGCAATGGATGGCTAATGAAGGATGTGTTTTTACGGCAATGAATGGCTAATGGGGGATGTGTTTTCACGGCAATGGGGAGGCTATTCTTTTTTTTTTGGGCGTGAATGCTAGCTAGGGGAGAAAGGTTTATGTATTTTTATAGGAGAGGGTTAGAGTTGTCCTTGTACGGGAAGGAAATAAATCACGCAACTATAGGGAATATATTTTAATTAGTGTGTGATAAGGAAAAGATCCATTAATTAGGAAGGTGATTTGTTTTAGTTTAGGAAAGGGATTCATGGGATTTGATTTGATTTCTTTAATTTAGGCATGTGATTTGATTTGATTTATTTAAAATTGGGAAAGTGATTTATTTAGATTTATTTAATTGGGAAGGTGATTTGATTTGATTTTAACATGTGTTTAATGTGTTGGATATTCTGGATTGGACTTGATGGGCTTGTGGGCGTGTATTAGAGGGGCTTATGGGCGTGTGGTTGTGGGGTTTTGGGCCGAGGATAAATTTTAAAACAGAGATCTATTGAGCGAAGCCGAGCTAAGCAAACGAAGTAAGTCCAACAAGGTATTGTTTTATGAATTTTCCCTTTCGACGTTCGTTTCCTGCGACTTCCGCAACTTATCGGGTAGTGCCTCCATACGAGGCTTATCATCGGGACTTATATACAAAAATACAGTGCCTACAGTCGCCCCTACTTTGATGGGACTTGTGTAGTGTGTGATAATAACAATCCTATCAAAGTTATGCATGTATTTTTACTTATATGGCTCGCCAGCTGCTGCTTGACTTTTCTGTTGCTTCGAACTGAATTGATCTGGTGGTGAGGTGCTGCGACCCCAAGGTTCATCCCTGCAAGATGCTGTGATCTCTAGAAATCACTACCGAACTGAACTGATGTGATGGTGAGGTGCTTCGACCCCAAGGTTCATCCCTGTAAGATACTGCGATCTCTAGGAATCACTACCAAACTGAGCTGATATGAGGTGGTGAGGTGCTTCGACCCCAAGGTTCATCCTTGCAAGATGCTGCGATCTATAGGAATCACTACCGAACTGAACTGATATGATGGTGAGGTGCTTCGACCCCAAGGTTCATCCTTGCAAGATGCTGCGATCTCTAGGAATCACTACCGGACTGAGCTGATATGGTGGCGAGGTGCTTCGACCCCTGGGCTTTGTTCCAGAACCACTGAATGTGGGCTTTGTTCCCTGGGCTTTATTCCCGAACTGTGCTGATAAGTTGTGGTCCCCTTCCGAACCTTGCTCCATTCCCGAAGTGCCATTCCCGGCATGCTAAACCTCGTTCCCGAGGCGTCGCGGTTGTCGGCCTCGACCCATGCTCCATTCCCGGAGTGCCATTCCCGAACTGTGCTGATAAGTTGTGGTCCCCTTCCGAACCTTGCTCCATTCCCGAAGCGCCATTCCCGACATGCTAAACCTCGTTCCCGAGGCGTCGCGGTTGTGGGCCTCGACCCATGCTCCATTCCCGGAGTACCATTCTCGACATTTGATGATGTGGGCCTCGACCCATGCTCCATTCTCGGAGTGCCATTCCCGTCATTTCTGATGTGGGCCTCGACCCATGCTCCATTCCCGGAGCGCCATTCCCGGTATTTCTGATGTGAGCCTCGACCCATGCTCCATTCCCGGAGTGCCATTCCCGACATTTGATGATGTGAGCCTCGACCCATACTCCATTCCTGGAGCGCCATTCCCGGCATTGCTGATGTGGGCCTCGACCCATGCTCCATTCCCAGAGCGTCATTCCCGGCATTGCTGATGTGGGCCTCGACCCATGATCCATTCCCGGAGCGCCATTCCCGGCATTTGTGATGATGTGGGCCTCGACCCATGCTCCATTCCCAGAGCGCCATTCCCGGTATTGCTTGTCTTTGCTTCTTTCATTAGGTCAGAGTAGATCTCATGACGTGACGTTGCATACCATACTGTTTTTTACGAGATAATCCTGATAGTTATACATATTTTCGTCCTCAAAGGATGCCTAGTGTCGAAACCAGGGAACCTTCAAAGTACACGATAAAACTCAAATCCGACCGTTTGAATAAATGATCTGAACTAGACTCCAAGTGTGTGTGTGCCAAGGTTCTTTCACAGCTTATTCCTTAAGCAAGCCAACTCGATGATTTTGTCTCGAAGAATGGGATCAGTGGGTCTAACCAACCTAGATGTCTTGGTCATGATTTGTGATTACTTCCTTGTACTCAATGTGATATGGCTTTCTTCTTCTTTTCTTTTGTCTCTTCATCATTTTCATTCATTTTTTTTAACACACCTACCCTTTAAGGTAGCATTTCTCCTCATGGTGGTCATAATACTCGCCCATGGGTAGCTTCACGCTTATCAATTATAGGTGGTTTATATTTTCTTCTTCAGAGACTTTTCCTTCGTTTCCAGCCATATCACATATCGTAACACAAGTAAACCAGGATGGACATCTAAGCAAACGAACATTCACTGATCCGCCATCTCTTCAACTAGTCATCTCGCCGACTACTCAGGCTTCTTCTGCTAAGATCCTGTGATTAAGTGCCCATGAGTCTAGCCAAGAACAACCACACAAAATACCGGATGAGAGCATATATCGCACTTATTGTTTCCAAGGTTTCTCCCCCACAACAAACAATTTCATCACCGGACATATGCCTAACCATCAAGGACTTTTTTTTACTCCACTGTAATTCTTCTTTTCAAGTGCTGATAATGTGGGATTCACCCCCTGGGATTCATTCCCGAAAAACCGTTGGTGATGTGGGCCTCGACCTTGGGATTCATTACCGAAACTGATACTGACGTGGGCCTCAACCCTGGGATTCCTTCCCGAAACTGATACTGATTCATTCTTGAGACTGATACTGATGTGGGCCTCAACCCTATGATTCATTCCCGAAACTGATGATGTTATGTCGCTGCTTCTGGTTGGCTTGCGTTTGCCACTTTCTATTTTCTTTGTTGAAACCTGCGAATACAAAATGAAACAAAACATAAAAAAGAATGCAAGTACGTTACGTGTATGCATGCATGGATGAATTTCCTATTCCGTTGGGTTAGGTCTTCCGCCAGTTTCCCTGGTGACTGCTCGGTCTTCCATTCCTCAGGCAAAATATTGCTTCAATCTGTCCACATTGATTAGCTCAGTGAACTCGTTTCCTTCTAAATCTGACAGTCTCACTGCCCCATTCCCATTACTTTCTTGACTATGTAGGGTCATTCCCAGTTGGGTCTGAACTTTACTCTCGGGTCTGTCGTCGACGGCTTTGACTGCTTAAGTACCAGATCACCCTTTCTGATCTTGGTAGGGCGCACCTTCTTGTTGAATGCCTAAGCCAACCTCTTCTGGTATATTTGTATATGATGTAAGGATTTCATCCTCTTCTCATCCAGCAATGCTCTGCAAGGTCCATTCTTGTTCAGGTAACTCTGCTGCTAATACCCGCATGGACTATAACTCAACTTCCACTGGTAAATACTGCTTCCATGCCATAAACCAGAGAGTAAGGCGTGGCTCCCGTTGCTGTTCTCACAGAAGTTCGGTACCCCCCCATGGCTTACGGTAGCTTGTCAGCCCAATCTTTATAATTCTCCGTCATTTTAGCTAATATCTTCTTTATTATCTTATTGGCTACCTCGACTGCCCCATTTGCCTGCGGTCTGTAAGGTGACGACTTGTGATGTCCTATCCCGTAATTTGTAGCATTGCCTTCGTTTCTCCTTGAAACTGGACTCCATTGTCTGTGACTACGTGATGCGGCATTCCATATCGACATATGAGGTTCCTGGCTATGAACTTTGCCATCTGCTTTGCTGTGATGTTACGAAATGACTCGACTTCCACCCATTTCGAAAAGTAGTCTACTGCCACTACAATGAAACGATGTGCATTCGATGCGTGCGGTCAAATTTCTCCGATCATGTCAATTCCCCATGCTGAGAAAGGCCATGGCTCCGACAGCCCGTGCAACTCTGTGTGAGGCAAATGGTTCAAGTTACCGTGCGCTTGACAATCGTGACAATGCTTCACCAGCTTCGCGCAGTCAGCTTCCATGGTCGACCAATAGAAGCCTTGTCTTACAATCTTGCGAGACAAATTCAATCCGTTCATGTGCGGACCACATACTCCGGTGTGTACTTCCTCCATTACTTTCTGAGCCTCTTCCTTCCTTAAGTCATTCAGTTGGATGCCATTCGCTTGTCTCTTGTATAGTTCTCCATTCAAACTCACATACTGAGAAGCTAACTTATGAATGGCTATCTTGTCTTTTCCGCTTGCTTCTTCCGAAAGTTCCCCGCGTTCTAAGTATCGCTGAATATCATAGTACCAGGGTTTCCCATCGTTGACCTCTACTTCCAAGATTCTTTATATCTCGTAAACGGGTCTACTTGCTATTGTCAACACTAGAGGTCTCATTACCAACTTCTCCAGATTTTCCCAAGTTGCGGCTAGTGTGGATAACGCGTCTGCCATATGGTTCTCTTCTCGCGGCAAATGCCGGAATTTACAATCGGGGATAGCCTGTGCCAGTTTCCTGAGGTGGAATAGGTAGGGTTTCAACCGTTCTTCCTTCAATTCCCATTCTTCTTGCATCTGTCGGACTACCAACATCGAGTCTCCAGAGACCTCCACATTCTTAGCCTTCAAGGTAATCAATGTCGTCAATCCAAATGCGTATGCTTCATACTCGGCCATGTTGTTGGTTACTCCGAATGTCAACCTCTTGGCCATAGGCAAGGTTTCTCCATCAGGGGTTACTATTATGATCCTTATTCCGGCTCATTTGTAGTTCACTGCTCCGTCAAAATACATCTTCCATCCTTGGACAGTTATTGCTTGGATCTCCTCGTCTGGGAATTCAAACTTGTATTGGTCTCCTTCTACAGGTTGTAATGCTAAAAACTCCGCTACAGCTCGACCTTTGATTACTTTAGAAGTGAGATACTCAATATCAAACTTTGTCAGCAACACCAACCATCTGCTTAACTTCCCTACTAGTGAAGGCACCGAATGCAGATATTTCAAGGGATTCTCTTTTGCTACCACTTGGATCTTGTAAGATTGGAAGTAATGACGCAATTTTCTGGATGCCCACACTACTGCCAAACAGATCTTATATACTTCTTGGTAGCGGGCTTCGTACGGAAACATATTCTTACTAAGGTAGTAGACCGCATGCTCTACCCCCGTCTCATCTGCTTGTACCATCATCGCCCCCAGCGCTTCGGGTTCTATGGCCAAATACATTACTAAGGGTTTGCCTGGTCTTGGAGGCTTTAAGACAGGATGTTTCAGCAAGTATTCCCTAATCTTGTCGAAAGCTTCATGGCATTGCTCATTATATTTCACTGGCTGGTCCTTCCTCAACAATTTGAAGATAGGCTCGCATACTGATGTCAACTTGGCGATGAACAGACTGATGTACTGGATTTTCCCGATGAATGCTCTAACTTCTTTCTTTGTTTTCGGTGCGGGAATCTCGGTAATCGCTTTGATCTTCTCAGGGTCTACTTCTATCCCTCCCATTCCTACCGTGTGCCATAGCAGCTTGCCTGACGTTACCCGAACACACACTTCTTAGGATTTATTCGTAGGTTGTATTTGTCGACTCGTTCAATGAACTTTTCCAGTGCTTCTATGTGTTTGCTTCTTGTCTCTGATTTCACCATCATGTCGTCCACATATACTTCAATCTCCTTATGCATCAAGTCATGGAACAACGTAGTGGCCATCCGCTGGTAAGTAGCTCCTGCATTCTTAAGCCCAAACGACATCACCTTGTAGCAATACGTACCCAACTCTGTGACAAATGCAGTCTTATGCTTGTCTTCTTAAGCCATAAGAACCTGATTATATCCTGAGAACCCATCCGCGAACGAGTACATGGCAGATAAAGCTGCACTATCAACTAGCACATCTATATGGGAAAATCATCCTTCGGGCAAGCTTTGTTAAGGTCTCTATAATCCACACACATTCTGACCTTCCCATCTTTCTTCAGCACTGGCACAATGTTTGCCAACCACTCGGGGTACTTCACTACTTCTAGAAATCCCACATCTATCTGCTTCTTGACTTCTTCTATAACTTTCTCGGCCCACTCAGGTCTCATCATTCGGAGCTTCTGTTTTACCGGTCTCATGTTTGGATAAGTCGGTATCGTGTGTTGGGCGATACTTCTATCTACTTCGGGCATGTCCTCATAGGACCAAGCGAATACTTTAGCATATTTGACTAACATCCCCTCTAATTCCTTTCACTTCTCAGGGGTAACCTCACTTGCAATTAGAATCTCTTTGGGGCTTTCAGGCGTACCAAGGTTAAATGCGTTTGTTTTGGTTGAGTTGATGTCAAATATACTCAAGTCGTGCAAGTTGAAAGGAAGAGACTCAAACAAGTAAGCGAAATTAATGTCTTTATTATTAGCGAATGTAGGAGTACACTCAAATAAATCAGGGAGATAAACATCATCGTCTTCCACAGATGCTTCACCCTCCACAACCAGGTTTTCTTCAGTCTCCTTGCTCTCCTCGAGAGTCAAGCTCTCCAGCTGCATCAACTCTTCTTCCCACTTGTCTTCCTCCTTTGCAACTTCTACTGCCAGCGGTTTCTCACCCATCACATCCTGGAAGATCTCAAATCATGGTACCATGATCCCGTTGACCTCCACTGGTTCAGGCTCTCCTTGATACATCGTTGCTTTCACGAAATATTATGCCAACTTCAACCTTTTCTTCTTAGTCTTTGGCTTATCCTCATCGGACTTGTATCTCAGACCTCTCCGGGTGGTCTGCCCCTTGAAGTCGGGCAATGCTCCTCCAATACCCGAACCTGTACCCGACTCAAACTTCATCTTTTCCATGATCCTAGCCACCTTAGGATCCACCCACTCCTTGAAGGTTGTCGACACTTGGAACCTTGTGAAAGGTTGTATCACCAAGGTGGCCACAACATTGTCTACTTCATCTCTAATAGTGACAATCTCTCCCTCGTATGGAAACTTGATGGCCTGGTGCAGAGTGGAAGGCACGCCCCCAAGTTTGTGAAACCACGACCTTCCCAATAGCAAAGCAAAAGTGGCCGATATATCAAGCACTGTGAACTCGACCTCATCTTCAATTGGGCCCACTTTGACTATCGTAACAGAAGTGCCCTCTACTTCCCGCTTGCTATCATCATACGCCTTGATAGTCATGTTGGAGGGATTAAGATCTGTCGCCTTCATACCCAACCTCGATAGAATCTTCAAAGGGCACACATTGATAGATGAGCCATCATCCACCATCACACAAGATGTCTTCTTGCCCCTCACTTCTGCTCTTATGAATAGTGGCCTATTGTGATTCATTCCTTCCACCGGCAGTTCCTCCTCGGAAAAGGTTATCACCTGCGAGGATTCCTTCTGCACCGATCCTACGAACATTGTAGGGTTGGCATCCTCCGGCACTATTATTTTGCTCAAGGCCTCAACCATGGCACGCCTATGCTCTTGATATGCACACAACAACTCCCAGATGCTCAACTGTGCTCGTGTTTTCTTCAACTGATGCAGCACCATATCTCTTTCAGTATTATCCTTGTTCTCTGCCACTTCTCTGCCTTCTGCCAACACTTCCTTACCTTTCTCTGTCGTATCACTGTAAAAACAGCCAATGCGTGCCATCCCCTTCACCTATTCTTCATCACAGCTTGAGAAGTCCTGCCAGAAATTATTCCCCTGCTCCGTTTCATCCTCACTATTGCTATCCCAAATCCCCATGCAAAAGGCTTGGTGGTCAAAGGTTTGGAGGACAAGGCTTTCAGGTAGGCCGGAGCTAATCATGTAGGTATGTGGTGGGACAGAGTGATAGTTAGGTAGGAGATTTTTGTGTGTGTTGGGTTGCTCTTTTTCTGGGTCGGGTATTTTATGGGAGTCTATGAGGCCTTAGATTTCATGTCTGAGGCGGGCACAACTGTCAGTGTCATGGCCTTTTTGCTGGTGGTAGTGACAGTAAAGGTTCAGGTTGAGGTGTGACGGTGGAGGGTGTGGAAGTGGTTTAGTTTCTAAGGGTTTTAGGAGTCTGTCTTGTCAACTTCTCGAGCACCTTAGACAAAGGCCTACCCAGGTTGGAGAAACGCCAGTTTCTGATGGCGGCAACCTCAGCAGAAATAGGCTTGGTGCCTGATGGTCCTCCAACAGTCCTCATGTTTAAGCCATAAAACTTCATATTCTCCGCTTTTTCTGCCTCAATGTCAATGACAGTCTCCCTCAACTGTCAGAAATAAGCAATCATAGAGGTCATCCTCCTCAGCTTGCCATAAATAGAGGGCTTGGTGCCCTTGATGATCATCTTGATCTGATCCTTCTCCGAGGGCCGAGTTTGCATCTTCAGCAGCTGGCTTCTCCAGCGATCCACATAATCCTTGAAGCTCTCATCCGGCTTTTGTTTGGTATTCTCCAAGTCGCGAAACGACAAGTCGATCTCCAAATCCGTGACATACTGATTCAAAAAGGCCTCTGCCAATGCCCTCCAATCATCATTGACCTTCCTCTCAAGGCCATGATACCATACCACGGGTGACCCCTCAAGCGACATCCCAAACATCTTCCTCAACCTGGATATCATCACTCCCTGTTCGGAGGCTCTTCACGCCTCACATTCTCAGAGCCTCCCCCAGCGCGGGGCACAACCATATTAGCCATAGCGGTGGTCAAAGCTTGCAACTGTTCGGTAACTTTAGTGAGATTAGTCTCCAGCTCATCCATGCGAGATCCCTCGTTCTCTGATTCGCTCATGTTTGCTAACGGTCTTTTGATGAGTCTTCCTTTTTCCCTAACCCAACGGGTATCTATGGTGTCTTTTAAAACCGCATGTTAGCATGTATGCGTGCAATGCATGGAATATACAAGCCCATCAAGGTTTTCACACAAGTCGGCCCATCATCATTTTAAAGCATTCAACCATACTATTGCGAGGTGCAAACTTGTCCCAGTTGAAAAAGGCCCAACAGGTTTACACTTTCGCGATAATGTGGCTAAATAACTTCTAATGGTAAGGGGCCCACACAAAACGGCCCATCGTCATTTTAGAAGCTTTTGGCCCAATTGTCATAAGACAAACTCGTCCTAGTTTAAATGGCCCAACAAGTTCATAGCTCATGACGAAAGGTCCAACGATAATGTGGCTAAATAACTTCTAATGGTAAGGGGCCCGCATATATGGCTGGTTTTATTTATTTGACATAATTGAGTACCTAACTGGACTTATAATAGATAAAAGTTATCACCGCTTTATGGCTGGTTTTATTTATTTTTACATAATTAATTCATGAAATAAATTAATGGGTAATAATGACAATTTACATATTATAAAAAATGAGATTTCTAAATTTGAAATATTAAAAGTGGATCTCCTAACCCCCAGCATTTTATTTTATTATTGCAGTTTAAATTAAAATTTCCAATCACTTCTAACAATCCAGCATTTTATTTTTCACTTAAATTATTATTTTATTTTACTAAATCTATTCCTTGTGGATCGACCCCGGTCTTATTGAGTTATTTTATTACTTCGACACTCTTAAGCGTGTCAAAGCACATAAACAATAGCAACTATACCCAAGAGGGGGATGAATTGGGTAAGTAATCATATGATTTGAAGATTGAAAATATATATGTACTTGACCCTAATGCATTTATATGAATGTGTATGAGTCTTGTGAGCTTAAAATACTTGAATTAGCAACTCACTTATATTGAGAGTCCTAAATTATAAGACTTCACAAATGATATTTTCGCTAAGCTCCATCTTCACATCCATTTTGTTTCAACATATTTATGTGTAACTTTACGAGTGCGTCGAAGTTATGAGTGTTGCATCAATAAAATCCTTAATCAAGTGCGATGGCGCTTAGAAGATTTTAATATTTCATTATGTTGTGGTTGTTGAAACATTAACAGGAAACATTATGTTAAAATAAATGGGACTGTTTAAAGTGTATAATGTTGAGAAATTACATTCGAGCACTATATATATTAATTTTTTTACATAAGCACATAAACAATTCAAACTTGAAGAAAATGATAAAACTCTCTTATTTGACGAATTAACTATTTCTTCGATTTGTGTTAAATTCCATTAAACTCCTTTGGTGTTAATAATATTCGGTTAATTGAGAATTTTATTTACTTAAAAAATTTGAGTAAAATGTCCCATCAACCAAGTTTTGGTGAATTTTAAAATATGAGAAGCATTATTAATTTCACTAAACATGAAGGAAATTTTGGTTATTTTCCTTCCAACTTATTATATATATCAAGATAGCAGTATTTCTCTATTACACTCGTATCATTAAGTATTAGTTTCTTCTCTTCTCGCTATTTTACTTACTTTTTCCCACTTCTTGTCTTCATACATCATTCGCTAATGGACTCATTTAGGGTTCTACAGTTTATGAACGAAAAGACCATTTTAGTCACTGGTGCTACTGGGTTTTTGGCAAAAAGTAATTTCTCATGTTGCTTTCTCCTTTTATTTTTTTATTTTTTTTCCCTTTTCTGTATCTCTAAATCATTGCTTCATATTGATTGTGTATATGTAATATATTATAGTTTTTGTGGAGAAGATTCTGAGGATTCAACCAAATGTGAAAAAGATATATCTACTTATAAGAGCAGAAAATACAATGTCTGCGACAAAACGAATGCATTGTTGTGATTCACTGATCACTTTAGAGAGTATTTGAGGAAAAACCGAATCGTTCTATTACTTTCAAGAATAGAAATTACAAGTTTACAAAATCAAACTTAATAAAAAAAAAACCTCACTTTCTCTCTATGTATACACACTCTCTGGGATGCCTTGAACCTAAAACAAGGCTCAGTATTTATAGCACAAAATAGTTACTATTCTCCCCTGATTTTCTGCCACTCATTACTCCTTGATTCATGGTGATGGAAGCTTTCCACCAAAAGTATTTTGGTTTCATGCATGAAAAAGTCAAGCTCCACCTAAAGTTGGCTTGGCTTCTTCTTCAATTAGTCTTCAAAGGGGCCATGCAGTTGGTAGTAGGACATTTCAGTGGTTTTGATGAGATGCTTGCTGGATCCATTACAATTCTCCCCCTCCAGCTGCATCCGAAACAATCATCATCTGACAGTTATCCCAGCTATGTCTCTGCACAACTCTGGCTTGTCCCGAGTAACCACTTTTGTTAACATGTCGGCTGGATTCTCATCTGTATGGATCTTCACTAGTCTCAACAGTTGTTGATCCATCACCTATCCAATGATAGCGAATATCAATGTGTTTTGTCCGGGAATGATACATTGAGTTTTTGCTCAAGTCCATAGCACTCTGACTGTCACAATGTATCTTGTAATCTGTCTGCTTGATCCATAACTCTTGGAGAAAACGCTTTAGCCACAACATTTCCTTTCATGCCTCAGCTATAGCGATGTACTCAGCTTCTGTTGTGGATAATGCAATACACCTCTGCAATCTTGACTGCCATGACACAGCTCCCCCTGCAAAAGTGTAGATGAATTCTGATGTAGATTTCCTACTATCAAGATCTCCTGCCATATCTGAATCTGTATAGCCTTCCAAGATCGGATCAGCTCCCCCGTAACACAGAAGAAACTTCGATGTACCCTTGAGGTACCTGAGAATAGGGGTGAGCACCCGGAACCGGTTGGAACCGGAACCGGTTGTAACCGGTCCGGTTCCGGTTCCAAATATAAGGAACCGGTTGTAACCGGTCCGGTTCCGGTTCCAGAATAATCAGAACTGGAACCAGACCATAGAACCGGAACCAGAACCGCATTTGAGAACCGGATTGAATACCCAATTTTAATACCCGCAGCAACCATTTCCAAAATCAACCACTGGTTTACAAAATTAATCACTTTTCCTGAAAATTTAAAAACAAAAGAGATAATAATATCCCCATTTAAGTAAATTAAGAATCATAATATAAATTTTAATAAAATATTATTTGCTTAGTCATTTAAGGTCTGGAGGCTACTCTTCATATATATACACACTGAACTTGGCACAATTTAGTCATTTACGTAATTTCTACTAGTTAGCAGATCTGTATGTAAAGTTAGAAACAGTTTCAGAAAAAAGAGATAAAGAAAGCTAACATAAAGATAAATAAGTAAAATTATTAATTAATTAAATAAGAAACAAGAAAAGATATTGTGTATAACAATGGCATAGCAGATAAGGCAACAGTCAGGAAGCATAATGAGCTTCTTCTTCATGAACTGTAACAATGCCATAAAAGGGTAATTATATACAAATGACAAAGTTATATAAATAGGGTAATTGGGAACCGGATTGGAACCGAATTGGAACCGAATAATAGAGTACCCTATTTAATTGGGTAGGTTCCGGTTCCACTTAGTTAGGAACCGATTTTTTCCGGGTAGGTTCCGGTTCCATGCGGAACCGGAACCGAAACCTGTTTTTCTCACCCCTACCTGAGAATCCATTTGACTGCCTCCCAATGTTGCTTTCTAGGGTTAGAGAGAAAACGGCTCACTACACCCACTGCATGTGCAATATCTGGCCTGATACAAACCATTGCATACATCAGACTTCCAACAGCTGAAGAATATGGTATTGCTGACATTTCCTCTATCTCTTTCTTGGATGAGGGGCACAAACTCTTGCTCAATTTGAAATGGTGCGATAGCGGAACGCTGAATGGTTTGGCTTTCTGTATATCGAACCTCCTGATTATCCGTTCAATATACCTCTCATGTGAAAGCCATAACTTCTTGTTCTGTCTATCACAAACAATCTCCATTCCCAAAATCTGTTGAGCTGGTCATAAGTCTTTCATGTCGAAAGACTTGGAGAGTTTCTTCTTCAGCTGATTAATCTTCGCTGCTTCTTGTCCAACAATCAACATGTCATCTACATACAGTAGAAGAGCAACAAAATTTCCATCTGGAAACCTCTGAATGTATACACACTGGTCGCTGCAGTTCTTTTATATCATTGACCCACCATGAATGAGTCAAAATTCTTGTACCACTGCCTCAGTTCTTGTTTGAGCCCGTACAAGCTCTTTTTCAGCTTGCAAACAAGGTTTTCTTTTCCTGAAACCTTGAATCCTTCTGGTTGCTCCATGTAGATTTCTTCATTCAGATCACCATGAAGAAATGTTGTTTTTACATCCATCTGTTCAAGCTCCAAGTTCAATCTGGCTACCAATCCTAGGATGACTCAAATTGAAGCCATTTTTACCACTGGTGAAAATATCTCATCAAAGTCAATTCCATTTTTCTGTAGGAATCCTTTGACTACTAGTCGAGCTTTGTGTTTCACCACCTTTCCGCTGCCATCTTTCTTGAGCTTGAACACCCATTTGTTCTTCAGTGCATTCATTCCATGTGGGAGCTTAACTATCTTATAAGTGTTGTATTTCGGCAGACATTCCATTTCATCATGCATTGTGTGCAGCCATTTGTCTTTGTCTTTATGAGATACAGCTTCGTTGAAGGTTTCTGGCTCCCCATCGTCAGTAAGCAGAATATATTCTGATCTTGAGTATCTGGCTGGTGGAATCCGACCTCTCTCAGATCTTCGTACTGGAGGTTCTGGCTATCTGTTGTCATCTGGATCTGTGGATGATCCTGAAGCCTCTGATGGAGCAGGCTGCAGCTCCCCCTGCTCAATTCCTCATTCCTCATCTGGTTCTGCTTTTGGTATGTCTTGCACCCCATCATCATCTGTGGCCACTGGTGTTGGTGCTGGGGTTGTGTCTGGATTTGCATCGGTATTGTCGACACTGGATTTAGAAGACATCTTGGGTTTTTCAATGTCTTCTATTGCCTGGTCTTCGAGAAACACTACATCCCTGCTTCTGATGACCTTCCTTTCCTTCGGGTCCAATAGCCTGTATCCAAATTCCTCGTCTCTATAGCCTATGAAGATGAATGGAGTAGTCCTTGCATCGAGCTTCTGCCTGAGCTCCTTGGATACGTGTGCAAAGGCTAAACATCCAAATATTCTGAGGTGAGAATATGAGGGATTCTTACCAGACCACACTTTCTCCGGAATCTCAAAATTCAACGGTACAGATGGTGATCTGTTGATCAGGTAGCAGACGGCATGAACAACTTCTCCCCAGAATGGCTTTGGCAGCTTAGCCATGTTGATCTTGCTTATGACTTTCTCCATAATGGTGCAGTTCATCTTTTCAGCGACACAATTGTGTTGTGGGGTGCGTGGAACAGTCATCTCATGTCGAATGCCATGGTTTCCGCAGTAGGCATCAAACTCCCTGGAAGTGTATTCACCTCCATTGTCTATGCGAAGACACTTCAGTTTCTTCCATGTTTCACGCTCGACCATGGCATGAAATAATTTGAAATAATCCAGGACTTGATATTTTGATTTCAGAAAATACACCCATACTTTCCGAGAAGCATCGTCAATGAAAGTCAGAAAATATTTATTTTTGCCGAGTGAATTTACCTCCAATGGACCACATACATCAGAGTACACCAAACTGAGTAACTCTGATTTTCTTGTAGAAGATATATTGAAAGAGACTCTATGTTGCTTACCGAATAGACAGTGATTGCAAGGATCTAGAGCAGTATTTTTGGAGACAGTGATTAGATCCTTCTTTGTCAAGGTAGACAACCCCATTTCACTCATGTGACCGAGTCTTTGGTGCCACAGATTCTGAGAAGCCTCCGGTTCAGCTACATTGAGGCTTTCTGCACATATCTTCACATTAGTCTTGTATAAGGTTCCACAGATGTGTCCTCGGGCGATGACCATGACACCTTTTATCATCCTCCAAGTGCCATTGCTGAAAGTGGCTAGCATAGCCCTGTTTGTCAAGGGCTACCCCCGAGAGTAAGTTGAGCCGAAGTTCTAGAACATGTCTGACCTCTTTCAGGATTATCGTATACCCTGCGTTTGTCCGCAATCATATTTCACCAATTCCCATTATCTGAGAAGAACTGGTATTCCCCATCTTCACTGCTCTAAAGTCTCCTACTTTGTATGTTGTGAAGAAATCCCTGTGAGGAGTGACATGGTAGGATGCTGCAGTATTTACCACCCACTCGACATCCTGAGTTGCGGTGTGAAGACATGCTTCTTCCTGACCGGAGCATATAGCTACATCTACTGTGGTAACTACTAGTGTCTCCGTATCATTCTTCTTCGGCTGGTTATTGCCCTACTCCCGTTACAGTTTCCAGTAATTTTTCTTCAAGTGGCCTTCTATGCCACAGTGGAAGCACTTGTATGTATTTTTCCCGTCCTTGGATTTGCCTCTGTTTTTGCTTCTTCCTCTCCTCCCACCTTGATTTTTCTCCTGTTGTCTTCCTTATTGCTCCGAGACAAGGGCTTATGTTTGATATGAGCTCACGTCTTTTCTTTTGGCTTCTTCATTTGACAGGGCGTCTTTTACCATAGGCATGATAAGTTTGCCTCCTGGAGCTGAGTTGCTGAGAGTAACCACCAAAGTCTCCCAGCTATCAGGAAGAGAACTGAGTAGCAAGAGGGCTTGAACTTCGTCTGCTAATTACATGTCTACTGCAGATAACTGGTTCACCAGGCTCTGGAATTCATTGGTGTGTTCTGCAATGGAAGTTCCACTCCGTAGCTTCAAGTTCACCAAACACCTCATTATTAAGGCTTTATTCCGAGTTATTTTGGCCTGGAACATGTCTTCCAATTTCCTCCATATTTCATAAGCATCTGTATCATGTGCTACGTGGTGGAAGACATTATGGTCGATCCACTGCCTAATCTGACCCATAGTTCTATTATTGAGTTTGTTCCAATCATAATCTTTAATAGATTCTGGTTTCACTCCCTTCAACTCAATGACATCAAACAAATCATTACAATGCAAAAAATCTATCATCCAAGGTCTCCAGATGGAGTAATTAGTTGCAGCCAGTTTAATCATTGCACCAGAAGATGAATCTTCCATTTCCATTTTAAGTTTTAAAGTTTAAAATGAAAATAGGTTAATATTGGGGCTGAATTTTACAAATCAGAGGTCACCGTTGCGTCTGGAACGGTCGAAAATGGTGGAATAGACACTTCATTGGTCTAAATCCGACACATGGGCTGATTTGTAAATTCCTAAAAGTTCTAGGGTAAAACTGTAAATTTCCAAACTTCAGGGGCTAAATGAAATTTACCAGGCTGCTGGCGTGGATGCTGATGTGGCAAAGTGGGGCCGATTTTCTGACATGGCTGACACGTGGCGCTGACGTGGCGGCTGACGTGGCAGGATGACGTGGCAAGCTGACGTGGCAGGTGCGCTGACATGGCAGATTGCGTGGCACTGACTAGGCGCTGACGTGGAAGCTGATGTGGCTCGTCTTCAACCTCTGAAAGCGCGTGGAGCATGTGGCCGAGAGTGGGCGTGATGCGCCGGCGCGTGCGGCGTCTCTGGTTGTCGGATCGGTTGCTAGAAAATATCACCGAGCTCGTCTCGACGTGAACTAGCTGATGGTACCCTCAAATTTGATTTTTGACAACTTTCGTCGGAATCTGTTTTCCAAATAGAAGCTCTGTTTTTTGGTTTTACGACCCTAAAGAAAAACCGAAGCTCATGATACCACTTGTTGTGATTCACTGATCAATTTAGAGAATATTTGAGGAAAAAACGAATCGTTCTATTACTTTTAATAATAGAAACTACAAGTTTACAAAATGAAACTTGATACAAAAAAAAAAATAAAAAAAAAATAAAAAAAAACCTTCACTTTCTCTCTATGTATACACACTCTCTGGGATGCCTTAAACCTAAAATAAGGCTCAGTATTTATAGCACAAAATGGTTACTATTCTCCCTAATTTTCTGCCACTCATCACTCCTTGATTCATGGTGATGGAAGCTTTCCACCAAAAGTATTTTGGTTTCATGCATGAAGAAGTCAAGCTCCACCTAAAGTTGGCTTGGGTTATTTTTCAATTAATCTTCAAGGGGGCCATGCAGTTGGTAGCAGGACATTTCAGTGGTTTTGATGAGATGTTTGTTGGATCCATTACATGCATGATGAGGTATGATCACTCAATCTAGAGGCGGCCTTAGTTGCTTGCCCTGAGTTTTGTGGTATTAGGTGGATTCTTAAAAATGTGATCATTCCAATAAAATGATTAAAAAAAATAATCATATTATACATTTGAAAATTGATTTTTTTTTGAAAGTTTAAGGTCTTAATTTGAGTTAAATTTTAAAATTTTTGCCAACCGTTTATGTGGACTATCCCAGGATCTCCTATCTCAATCATCATCTCCCTCAGTTCTTTATAATTTGGCTATTAACAAATTAATTCTTTCTATGAATAGGTTTTAGAAAAGGAAGTGTTTAGGGTTCTACGAGATTTTTGGGGTGATAATTTTGAGTATTTTTTAATGGAAAAATTGGCTGCTGTGCCCGATGACGTTTCTTATGAGAATTTGGGAATCTCGGATTTTAATTTAAGAGAAGAAATTTGGAGAAATGGAGATTTAGTCGTGAATTTTGCTGCCACAACAAACTTTGATGGAAACAATTAATTAAGAAAACTAATTAATACTTCCTTTTTTTTTTCCAACTCAAACTGTATCTAATTATACTGGAAAAAATTAAACGGGTCCTTGATAATTCCAATATTTACTACAACTAATAGTATTCAATTGAGATTTTAAAAGACTATTTTGGGTTAAATATGTCTTGTGGTATTCAATTAAGATTTTTAAATAATCTAAAAAGTCTTGTGGTATTCCATTAAGACTATTGAGATTTTTTAAAGCGGGTGTCCAAATCTAGTGGTATTCAATCAAGACTTTAAACAATTAATAAAAAGTCTATAAATAGCAGCTGATTTCATTTAGAAAATTCATACTTTCCTTCAGGTTTCTCTTTAGGAACTTGAGGATTGTATCTTGTGTGTATTTATTTTCTGTATTTTAATTATGTATTTTTATTTTTAGTAATACTAGTTTGTGTGTTTTTACTTTCTTTTATGTTTAGTAATTAATTTCCACTGGGGAAGTGTGAAACTTTTAATATGAATAATTTAGGTTAATCTCCCTTAAATTATAATATATAAATTATCTTAAAACCTGACTTAATTGGATACCGCCTTTATGGTCGGTTGGACTTAATTAAATTAATTTTAATCCGACTTAATTGGATACCGCATTTATGGTCGGTTGGAATTAATTAAAACATGACTTAATCATGATACCGCCTATATGTTCGGTTGGTAATATAATGCAAATTTATATATTATAATAAGTGAGATTTCTAGATTTGAAATAGTAAAGGTGGATCACCTAACCCCCATCATTTTATTTTTAATCTAGGGAAGTGATGAAGCATAATATTCACAAGTTTAATAATTGATTTTCTTTATATTATGTGTGATGTTTTGGTTTGTTTATTGAATCTTAAGCTTAATGCTTCTTGTTGCCTGATCATCAATAAGATTGATGTGGTAAACTTAAAATGAACTTGACGAATTTTAGATTTCAGCCTTAGATTTAATAGCTCACGATCTCGTCTTAGAGATTTTCTTCCAGGATAGACATATGCCTGTCGGCGTGAGTAACCACAATTGGAACTTGATCTTAATGAATTCAGAGTTTTTTGGTTAACATAGACATATAGTTAATTGGGTTACTTTGGGTGTTTGCATCTGACCATCGACAGAAGCTTTTGCATATCTTCGTGTTCCAAGTTAACAACTGATTTATTACACATATATAAGAGAATCAATTTATCATTAGAATAATATTATGTGGAATCACAACCTTATATGTTTGTGTCTTTTGTTTATTTTCATTTGTGTTTTTATTTAATTAGTTATTTAGAAAATCTACATTCAACCAACCAATCAGCAATCATTCCCTTCTCACCCCAATTAGATACCTGTAAATAAATAGAATCAATAATTAATAACAACAGTAGAAATTAAGTTCTCGTGGGATCGATATTTTTATACTACTTGAGCAATACGTGCGCTTGCGTAACTTGTGTGATTTCACCGATCATATACCCAAAATTTATACTCACAATTTATGTTCTCATGCTATCAATTACTCAATATAATTTCCAAACATATGTGTACAAATATATTTATGCTATATTACGTAAACTCAAATATCAAACATCATTCAACAAACATTTATGTTAAGGGAATCATCGTGCTTTGTACTTACCTCAATCCACTCAAAACTCTCTATATCTATATGTCATCGCTAAAATTTGGAAAAAGTATAAAATTATGATCAGGTCCCTATATTTTACTAAAATTATGATTTTACCCATAAACTTTCCAAAATTTTAATTTAACCCCCAATACTCTCCAACATTATCAATTTAGTCCTATAACTCTCAATTATCACCTATTACTCACTAAAAATCAAAATTTGTAGATTCGTGTCTCTAATCATGATAATTTACGAATAAGTCCAAAACTATCAAAATATTACATTTACACCCCTAAAACTGTAAAATATAACGTACCGAGCTCTAACGACTTCAGAATTCCACAACGAGATGATCAATAGACAGTACACATCACCAGGATCATGTGGAGCAGCGACGCGGCGGTGCGTGGGGGCGCGTTTGGTTGTCGGACCGACGGGGCTGGCTTCGTCTCGTCGAGAGGATTCTCTTGGAGTGGTCACTCGCCGGAAAAGATAGCCGGAAGATGAAGAACGAGCCTCTTTCTCTCTCTCCTCAATTTCTCTCTCTACTGCATTTTGTATTTTCTCTCTCTACTGGTCCAATTCTCTCTCTAACTATTCACTAGTCTTTGGAAATAAATCAAATACACTGCTCATTTCCTATTTGATTCAAACTAAGCACACACCCAAGAAAAAACTTAGGGTTAGTTATTTTTAAATAGGAATTGGTGGTTGAGTGGTTGAGTTTTATTAGGAATGTATGCGTGTGGTTACTGGTTTTGGGGGGATAAACCTGAAGCTTTCCCTTTTTCCGTCTCTTTCTATAGATATGATGTTGCTTTTGACAACAATACAATGGGAGCTTTTTACGTTTTAAGTTTTGCAAAAAGATGAGTGATGAAGCAGCAGCAATTACGTCAACCATGAAATATTTGGGCATTGAAAGCTATGTGTTTAAGAAGTCAAATTAAGATTTATATAATTAACCTTTTATGGGCCCTCATTTTCTTTTGGTTTTGGATTAGTTTAGGATTTTACTACGTTAAATCCGAATTTTATTATTTTATTTTATTGTTAATATTTATGATAAACTAAATCTCTTAATTATTATTATATTGTTATATGGTAGGCAAAATCTTCTGAACTAATAATTGTTGAAAATTCTTCAAATACTCAAATATATTGTTTTGGATGGTGGAGGGACATGTCCCTTGGATAGTACCCCTTAGGGACATGTCCTCCATTTGTGTGTAACATGGTCCTATGCTCTAAGGGATGCATAGGAGGGACCCTTTGGAGGGTTGCACTCTAACCCAAAGGGTGCCCTTGAGGCACCATTCCATGCTTATAAAAGGAAGCCATCGTGTTCCTTTTTTAAAGACATATAAATAAAATCCGAATTTCATCCAATACGTGAGTGTCTTAAATTGCTTTCTTGAGTCTGAAAGAGTGCCACCATATTCTCAGTTCGATATCTTGTTAAGGCGTGCCCATTGAACAAGAGGAATCCAGGTTATCTTGGGAGAACATTAGCCACAAAGTCGTAGAGCACCGAGACGGGTCTGATTAGTTCTTAAGGACAGAGAATATGCTCGATCCGGACCACTGCATTCGTCGTGTTCATCAGGTTTTTCATATTCTCTAAGTTTTAGGGTTTTTGGGGTTCATGCATATAAAGTAAATCTACAATTATTTTTTGGATACGATTTATTTTTAGCATGTTTGTTTTCTGTTTAATGACACTATATGTACTACAATCTTAAGAACTAATCAATCTAGTGTTGTTAGATAATAATTCGCATGCTAGGTTAGAAAATTTTCTGGAAAAATACGAACTGTGCATGAAAAACCCATAGAGCGTTCGAACGCCCGACGAACGTAAAGGCTTAAATCTAAAATTTCGTAAGAATGTTCGAACGCATTTTCAAACGCAACCGAACACAAGCCTTTTGCCTAAGAACATTCAAATGCATCTTCAAACGCAACTCGAACGTAGACCTTCTGACTTAGTTCGTTCAATCGCGTCTTAAATGCAACTCAAACGCAAACTCTCTGGAATCATTCCGTTCGAACGCGTTCTCGAACGCTATACGAACGTGAACTCTCTGGAAACACTTTGTTCGAATGCATTATCAAATGTAACACGAACGCACACACACTGGACAGTCTCGTTCGAACGTAGATACGAACGCGACACTAACGAAATAGTCCTGGAATTGTTATAAACTGCAAAGACTTATATTAATATTAACTTAGTAAATCATATACTGAAACACATTAATCTTGGTAGTATAAATTTAAGTTATAATTAGGTTTTTCAATTATCACAAGCATACACATAGTGATAAAGTATAAATTGATTGTGTGTTGCATACTTAGGTGAGAATTTAAAGTGTAATTATACCCAAGAAATTTCATCCAATCTTGATTGACACTTACACATATATCTACACATATCATATATTATTTGTGCTTTTGAATAAGTGTAATACTGGGTTTGAATTGCTAAGAGATCCTATTGAAAAAGTGTTTAAAGAATATTCTGTCAAAAAGGCGATAAGAGCCTAAGTGGTCAGGGATTTACGTGGTTACTCCGGACCCCCATTGTCCTACGGGAATATTCGTTTATTCATTTTTCTAAAGAATCTTTAGTTGAAATTCAAGGACTTGTGTTTATTGGAACCACCGTCCAATAGAACAACAAGTGGTTACCTAGTATATCACTTTGAACAAGATCATTCATTGATCGTTGTGCAATTCGTCTTTTTTAGAATAATTGACCCTTGTTAGTTTTTCTAGTTATAAATGGCTAGCGGAAACATCACAGTACCGGTCTCTCATAGAGAAAAGCCGGAGAAGTTTGGTGGGGCAAATTTCAAACAGTGGTAGAGCAAAATGTTGTTCTACCTGACAACTCTCTAGTTGGCTAAATTTCTCAAAGATCCTCCGGGTCCTGTGGAGGGTGAATCGGAAATAGCCACGGAAGAGCGAGAACATACATGGATGTCTGGAGACTTCTTGTGCAAGAACTACCTTTTGGGTGGTCTTGACAATACCTTGTACAATGTGTACCAATGCATGACGTCTGCGAAGATTCTCTAGGAATCTCTTGAGAAGAATTACAAAACCAAAGATGCCAGATAAAAGAAATTTATCATGGGTAGGTTCTTGAACTACAAGATGGTAGATTCAAGGACGGTGATGTCTCAGTTTGGTGAACTGCAGTTAATCATTCATGAAATATTGGATGAGGGTATGAAACTCTGTGAGACGTTTCAAGTTGCCACCATAATTGAAAAGTTACCTCCATCATGGAAGGACTTTAGGAGCTATCTGAAACACAAAAAGAAGCAGATGAGCCTTGAAGACCTTAGTGTTCAATTGAGAATCGAGGAGGACAGCAGGATGTCTGAGAATGCCAGCTACAAGACTATGGAGTCTAAGACCAACATCGTTGAAGGAGTAAATGGTAGCAAGAAGAGAAAGAACAGTGGAGCCGATTCTTCCCAAGCAAACAAAAAGTTCAAGGGGAAATGCTACAACTGCGGAAAGAGTGGTCATATGTCAAATGATTGCAGAAACAAGAAGTCTCAGACAATGGCAAGAAAAAGCAAAATGAGGCCCATGTCACTGAAGGTGAGCAGCTGACTGATGAGATCTCAGAGATGGAACTATCAGCAGTGGTAACCGAAGCCAACATAGTTGGGAATCCGAGAGAATGGTAGGTAATCACTGGGGCTACTCGTCATATCTGTGTAGATAGTAAGATATTTTCCTTGTATCAGAAGGTCGATGGCGGCGATCATCTGACAATGGGAAACTCGTGTACCTCTCAGGTGGTTGGATAAGGCACAGTGGTTCTGAAGATGACATCCGGAAAGGAGCTAACATTGAAGAATGTACTGCATGTTCCAGATATTCGGAAGAACTTGGTCTCGGGCTTTCTTCTTAGTAAGGCTGGTTTTAAGCTTGTGTTTGTTTCTGATAAGTTTGTAATGACTAAGAATGATATGTATGTAGGAAAAGGATACCTAACTGGGGGCCTTTTCAAGCCAAATGTAATGACTTTCAATCGTGCTATTAATAAAGCTAGTACTTCTGCTTATATTATTGAGTCAAAAAATGTATGGCATGTGAGGTTAGGACATGTTAATTATGATATCATGCATAAATTAATTAACATGGACCTTATACCTAAATTTGCAATTGATAGCCAACATAAGTGTGAGGCATACGTTGAAGCAAAAATACATAGAATATCATTTCATTCTATAGAACGCAGTTCTGAACCTTTAAAACTTGTACACACTGACGTGTGTGACATGAATATTGTGCAAACAAGAGGTGGTAAAAAGTACTTTGTCACTTTTATCGATGATAGCACAAGATTCTGTTATGTGTATTTGCTGAGGAGAAAAGGTGAAGCTATTGAGAGCTTCATACACTATAAGAATGAAGTTGAAAATCAACTTGGCAAGAAAATCAAAAGAATCAAGAGTGATATATGTAGTGAATATGTTTCACCATTCGGTGAATATTGTTATGTGCACAGAATTATTCACGAAACCACACCTCCTTATTCTCCTCAACAAAATGGGATTGCTGAGCGCAAAAACCGAACGTTGAAGGAAATGATGAACGCCATGTTGACAAGTTCTGGTTTACCCCAAAACTTATGAGGGAAGTCTTGCTTTCCGCGAACTACGTTCTAAATAAGCTTCCTCACAGAAGATTGGACAAGACACCATATGAGTTGTGGAAAGGTTTCGTACCTTCTTACAAATACCTAAAAGTGTGGGGTGTCTTGCCAAAGTAATGGTTCCTAAACCTAAGAAGGTTAGAATATAACCCAAAACTGTTGATTGCATTTTCATTGGATATGCTCGCAACAGTAGTGCGTATCGATTCTTGGTACACAAGTCTGAGATTCCTGACATCAATCCGAATATGATAATTGAGTCAAGGAATGCGACATTTTTTGAAGAGACGTTTCCTTATAAATGAAGACAAAGAACCGAGTCTCTCAAAAGAACAATTGATACTGTCAAGGACGGTGATCAGGTTGACCAAGAATCAGATCAACGCGCGATCGTTGAGACAATCGAACCTAGACGTAGCAAAAGAGCTAGAACGTCTAAGTCGTTTGGTCCCGATTTTCTAACATACTTGTTAGAAAATGAGCCTCAAACCTATAAACAAGCTATGTCTTCTCCGGAGGCACCTTTGTGGAAAGAGGCTATTAACAGTGAAATTGATTCAATCCTACAGAACCATACTTGGGAGTTGGTTGATCTTCCTCCAGGTTGTAAGCCACTGGGCTACAAATAGATATTCAAAAGGAAGATGAAAACAAATGGATCAATAGATAAGTACAAGGCAAGACTTGTCATAAAAGGTTATAGACAAAAGGAAGGCCTTGATTACTTTGACACCTATTCACCAGTGACTCGTATCACATCGATAAGAATGTTCATAGCTATAGCAACTATATTTGGTCTTGAAATATATCAAATGGATGTAAAGACGACATTCTTGAATGGTGAATTGGATGAAGAGATTTTCATGGAACAACCAGAAAGGTTTAGTGTTCCTAGACAAGAACAGAAGGTGCACAAACTTGTAAAATCCTTGTACGAATTAAAACAAGCACCTAAACAATGGCATGAGAAATTTGACAAAGAGATGTTGTCAAGTGGGTTCAAAATCAATGAGTGTGATAAGTGTGTGTACACCAAATCAACTCAAAAAGGATATGTCATTGTGTGTCTCTGTGTAGATGATATGCTGATAATTGGTAGTAATCATGAAATGATTCAGTCTACCAAAAACGTGTTATCCAACAAATTTGATATGAAAGATTTGGGAGTAGTTGATGTGATCATAGGAATTAAGATTTCTAGGACATCAGACATATATATATTATCTCAGACTCATTATATTGAAAAGATACTTGATATATATATATATATCGAATGGGATCTAAATGTGGCTAGAACCCTTGTGGACCTAACTCTTCATCTATCAAAGAATACTGGCTCAATCGTATCGCAATTAAAGTATTCGAGAATTATCGGAAGTCTGATGTATCTCACGAATTACACACGACTTGATATCGCTCAAGCTGTGAACAAGCTTAGCAGATATACGAGCAATCTAGGACATAACCACTGGAAAGCCATAGTAAGAGTTTTGAGGTATCTGAGAGAAACTTCAAAATATGGGCTACTGTTGTGATATTTTTATATCGTACCGCAAGTGTACATTGTCAAGTTTTAGTATAAATGAGTTTAGAGTGTCGAACCCACATGGATTGCGTTAACTCGCATTAAGTACTACAATTGATAATCCTAACTTTATTTAGACGATAATTAATAAAGATTTAATTAAATAAATAAATATAAAAATAATTGGATATGAGGAACTAATACGATAGAGATTCTGGATCCTGATTTCACCTAACTGTCGCCTATGTATTTGTTATACCAATTAATCTTTGTTCAGTTATATTATTTATAAGTCAAGATTCCTAAAATATCAACTCCCTCTCTCGAGTGCTGAGTGAAAATATCATTAACTATAGACTTCGATATCTCTATAAAAATCCAATAGTTAACAACTCATTACGCTTTGTGATTCTATATTAACGACTTCAAAGGACTACAGATTCTCTCGAACTCTATAAAATCCTAGGTCATATTCTCTAGATCTATTCAAAATCCACTCTCTCGAGTGATAGATTCTAAACATATATCATCCTCATTGTGGCCAACAATCAAGAAGCATTAAACAAAAAAGAATATAAATAAATTAATAAAACTTCATAACAAAATTGATAAACACAATACAAGGTTCAAGCATATATTACATCATTCTCCAGAATTAAGGAGTTAGTTTATGATAAAAGATAAAATCAATGATAAACAATTCATGAATCTAATGGAAATCATTAGAGTTCTAAGAAAGAAACTAGAAGATATAACCCGAATTGAATCTCTTCCTCCTCGGATGTCACAGCCTTTGTCTCCTCTTGTCGCTCTTCAATCCTCTCCTTGGTTTTCTAAAAATATTTATTTATGTGTTTTGTGCAGTGTATTAGCCTCTCCTTTAATCTTGAACGACCTGTTATATTTATAGTGGAGGCTGGGAGTCATTGGGTATCATTAGGGATCTTAAAAACTCTAAAATTAAATCCTGAAGCGTGTAGGTTTCTTGTCTTCCACAGCGCCGTGGCTTTGCAAGTGGCGTGACTTTGCAAGTGGGCGCCTGGGCGCTGAACTCTCGGGAAATTGTATGGAAATTATGTAGACTTGAGGCGCCATGGCGCCATGTATTGTTGGAGCTGAAGGCGCCAAGGCGCCACCTTCTTTAATAATAAATGCAGCTTGTTTTCTTTTTACTATAGCAGCCAACTTTTTGCTATTCACGTGCATGCCTTTTTGTCCTATTCTTCATTCTCTCATTTTTTTCTCTTGAAACCTCATGCCACCGGTCCCACTTGTTTTCTTCCTCTTTGCTTTTAGATTTGGTCAAACAATCTAACAATAATTTCCTAAGCTATGGCCCACGTTGATGATTTTCTTTCAAATCCTTCACGTCACTCTTTTCAATTCTGGGCGCTGCGGCGCTAAGACTTGAGCGCCGCCGATCCAGTGTATATAATTGGATAGATCTACTTGAGTAGATGCAAATCGATATATTATGGGTCCCGTAACTCTTTCTAGATCAAAAGTTATAGACTTTTCAATTTCAGTGCGCAGCTGATGCTGGTTTTTACTGCTTCTTGAGTCTGATACTCCCAATAGGTCCCAAAATACGTGTAAATATCCCCAGATCCATGTATTAATGCTCCTACAAATAAAACATAAAATAAACTACGAATAACATTAAATATCTCGAAATATAACAAAATAATAAGCTAAAGATGTCGGAATAAGTGGGTATAAACCACACTTATCAGCTACACTATGAGAGATATCCTGCTGTTATAGAGGGATACAGTGATGCTAACTAGATATCTGATACAGTGGATTCCAAATCTACGAGTGGTATTTGTTTTCACACTTGGTAGTGCAGCTGTGTCATGGAAATCCTCGAGGCAAACGTGTATTGCCCGGTCTACTATGGAATCAGAGTTCATAGCGTTAGATAAAACAGCGGAAGAAGCAGAATGGCTTAGAAACTTCCTTGAGGATATTCCTAGTTGACCCAAACCGGTGCCAGCGATTAGCATATATTGCCAATCGGCTTTTGAGAGAGCCCAAAATACAATGTATAATGGTAAGTATCGACACATACGTCGGAGACATAATACCATACGTCAACTGCTCTCAAGTGGCATAATAACGATCGATTATGTTAAGTCGAAGGAAAACCAAGCGGATCCATTAACTAAAGGTTTACCTCGAGAGCAAGTTGAGAAGTCATCGAGGGGAATGGGCTTGAAGCCTATAAATTAAGAATTTTCACTGTGGAAACCCAACCTAGCTGACTGGAGATCCCAAGATCTAGGTTCAAAAGGGACAACTGAAACTTTATGCAATTCAAAACAAGCACTGAGGAGTTTTGTACTCTTTCCCATTCCGATAATGACGCTGAGTGCTGTCTGTCATGGTTAGGATAAACTAAGGTTTTTAATGATCACTATATTAGGAGATGAGTCATAATGGGGGTAAAGACAAATTACCTCTTCATAGTAGATCACCTATTTCAAGTAAGAAGTGAGGCCGCTTCCATGAGAACTTTTAAAGACGGGTTACCATAAAGTACTTGATGAATCCATGACCGTTGTTCAGGGCCGAAATAAACACAACCGTAGAACGGGATATAGTCGAAGTAAAGCTGTGTGTTGGCAATTGTCTTGGTTTACACTAACGGCAGAACAATTCAAGACTATGGGTCACTGGTTTGCCAAGTAAATCCGATTTTCATTCACTAGGAAAGGTTCAAGGTGAAAGCTACCTATTTCGATGCAGCTTCAGTTCACGGAAACTCTCTCAAGTGTCTTGATGAATATTTGAAAAAATGTGGGGGATTGTTGAAAATTCTTCAAATATTCAAATATATTGTTTTGGATGGAGGAGTGACATGTCCCTTGGATTGTGCCCCTTAGGGACATGTCCTCCATTTGTGTGTAACATGGTCCTATGCTCCAAGGGATGCATATGAGGGGTGCAACCCTTTGGAGGGTTGCACTCTAACCCAAATGGTGCCCTTGAGGCACCCTTCCATGCTTATAAAAGGAAGCCATCATGTTCCTTTAAAGACATACAAATAAAATCCGAATTTCATCCAATAAGTGAGAGTCTTAAATTGCTTTCTTGAGTCTGAGAGAGTGCCACCATATTCCCAGTTCGAGATTTTGTTAAGGCGTGCCCCTTGAACAAGAGGAATCCGGGTTATCCAGGGAGAACATTAGCCACAAAGCCGTAGAGCACCGAGACATGGCTGATTAGTTCTTAAGGACATAGAATATTCTCGATCCGGACCACTGCATTCGTCGTATTCATCAGGTTTTTCATATTCTCTAAGTTTTAGGGTTTTTAGGGTTCATGCATATAAAATAGATCTATAATTATTTTCTGGATACGATTTGTTTTTAACATGTTTGTTTTCTGTTTAATGACACTCTATGTACTATAATAATTGTTCTCAATTTCATTTTACTTACGTGCCTACTTCAGCCCACGATCTCCTAACATTTATGAGTTACTTTTCTTTAAAAATGAATGATCAAATTTATAATGGGAATTGGTTATACCCTTTATGAGTTATTTTTTAATTTTACCATTGAATACTACTATATTGACATGGTTATTGATGTGTTTGTATTTTTTATTTTATTAAATATTAATAATATTAATAAAATTATAAAATCTAATAACTTTTACAATATTATGATTATTATTATTATTATTATTATTAATATTATTATTATTATTATTATTATTATTATTATTATTATTATTATTGTTATTGTTATTGTTATTATTATTATTATTATTGTTTCAACTTCCTAGTTGAAACAATTTCCATTTTCCCCACAGACGGCGCCAACTGTTGACGGCTGATTTTGGTCTCAGGGCAATATGGGAATATTACTCCCGAGACGATCCTCCGTCAATAGTGAATTTGTTCGGTTAAGGGGGAACCAAAAGCAAATTTAGCAAAAGACAGATAAATACACCAATCAACAAGGAGATTTAACGTGGTTCGGCGGATCAGATCCCACCTACGTCCACGGGCACAAAACGAACGATACTTTTATTACCGAGATATACTTCTATGATATCTCTTGTGTTTTACAAGTCTGATCGTAATAATCTTGATATTGATTCTGATCCCTCTTACGCACACTCTACCCTCCTATTTATAATAGTGTAGAAATCAGATTCCTTCTCCTACAAGAATTTCCTAGTTGAAACAATTTCCCTTTTCCATAAGGATTCCTAGTCAAAAACTATGTTCACTTCCTTTATCCTACTAGGACACTGACTTACTATTTTACCCCATGAAAGTATGATAACTTATTATCTTGTCCGTAAAAATAGGATGCATTATCTTCTGGAGCACGTCTCGCCATATGCTCGGTCTTCATGAGGTCGGTCATGATGGTCCTTTGAGCTGAGAATGCTGCTACCGATGTTGACGGCTGATTTTGGTCTCAGGGCAATATAGGTTTTTTACTCCTGAGACAATCCTCCCTCAATAGTGAATTTGTTCGGTTATGGGGGAACCAAAAGCAAATTTGGCAAAAGACAGATAAATACACCAATCAACAATGAGATTTAACGTGGTTCGGCGGATCAAATCCAACCTACGTCCACTGACACAAACCGAATAATACTTTTTATTACTGAGATATGCTTCTCTGATATCTCTTGTGTTTTACAAGTCTGATCGTAGTGATCCTGTTCTTGATTCTGATTCTCATTAAGCATACTCTACCCTCCTATTTATAATAGTGCAGAAGTAAGACTTCTTCTTTTACAAGGGTTTCCTAGTCGAATTAATCTCCTTCTTCCATAAGGATTCCTAGTTTAAAACCACATTCACTTCCTTTATCCTACTAGGACACTGACTTATTAGTTTACCCCATGAAAGTATGATAACTTATTATCTTGTCCGTAAAAATAGGATGCTTTATTTTCCTAAGCACGCCTCGCTATCTGGTCGGTTTTCATAAGGTCGGTCATGGTAGTCCTTTAAATTGAGAATGCTTCTACCGATCTGATAATGCTCGGTCACCCGAGCCAAAGTGGTCGGTCACCAATCATCAAATGCTCGGTCTCTACCTGTTGGCTTTATAACACTCATATGCTCGGGTCGGCATTAATGATTTCAACCGAGAAGGGAATTACCCTTTTACCCCAGCCGTACTCCTTAAATAACATAGGTCTTGAAAACACCATCAACATATGTCCCCTAGTTCTCGGTAACAATGAGTTTGCGAGTTGATGTCTGGAACTATAAAAAAAAAAGATGTGCCGATGAATCCGTTGGTGGTCACTCCAGGAACCGCAGAGAAAAATGTCTTGACTGCAAATCTGGTCATTCCTGCCACCTTCATGTGCTCAGTCAACGAGGATCCTGATATCTACCCGTGGAGAAAATGCTTTGCCCTTATGCTGATGACGATCGACTCGGTGGGATGTAACCCGACCCCGAGCTGAGAAGAACATTTGGCTCTGGGGGAATGTCACCTCCCCAGACCAATAGAGGGCCGACCATGGGGGAGATGCTCTGATCCCATGCCGATGATAAATATCTCGGTGGGACGTATCCCGACCCCGAGCTGAAGAAAGACTTGGCTCTGGGGGAATGTTACATCCCCATTCCAAAGAAGCCGACTCGGTGGGACGTAACCCGACCCCGAGCCGAAAGAAAGACTTGGCTCTGGGGGAATGTTACATCCCCAGTCCAAAGAAGCCGACTCGGTGGGACGTAACCCGACCCCGAGCTGAACAAACATCGATCTCGGCGGTACAAGAGCAGACCCGAACCGGAAAGAAACATCGGTCTCGGCGGTACAAGAGCAGACTCGATCCGGAAAGAAACAAATGGCCTCGGCGGAACGAATCCAGCACCGAGCTGAATAAACAAGTGGCCTCGGCGGAATGAAATCTAGCCCCGAGCCGAATAACCAAGCGGCCTTGGCGGAACGAATCCAGCCCCGAGCCGAAAAAAATATCGATATCGGCGGTACAAGAGCAGACCCGAGCCGGAAAGAAACATCGGTCTCGGCGGTACAAGAGCAGACCCGAGCCCGAAAGAGACATCGGTCTCTGCGGTACAAGAACAGACCCAAGCCGGAAAGAGACATCGGTCTCGGCGGTACAAAAGCAGACCCGAGCCGGAAAGAAGCATCGGTCTCGGCTGTACAAGAGCAGACCCGAGCCGCAAAGAAACATCGGTCTCGGCGGAACGAATCCAACCCCGAGCCGATTAACCAAGTGGCCTCGGCGGAACGAATCCAGCCCCGAGCCGATTAACCAAGTGCCCTCGGCGGAACGAATCCAGCCCCGAGCCGGTTAATCCTATGGGTTTTATTCAGAAGGGAAGTGGATCCTCTTTTGAAGCCCTATCAGTTTTGGCATGGGCGTCCCCTTGTCAAACCTGATGAAAACGAAAACAAAACATTGGAAAATAAAATCAAAACGCGGGGGTGATTTAATACTTATCCAAAAACAACAGCAAGGATGCCTCAAAACAGCGTCCTGTTTGAGATCTCCAAAACACAATTCTAAACCTTTCAATCCAGAGTCCCGGAAAACCAGGATTTGGATCAAAGAGCGTTTAAAATGGTAATGGCACATCCTCTATACTTCAGGTCTCCATGGAGCCTGTGTACTGTCCGAGGGCTCCTTCTTACAACGCTGGAGCAAACATACGCTACGAGGGCACAATCCCTTCCCGTGCTATACTTCTCTTGGATCCAAATGATCAAAGAAATTGGGATCAAAGAGTGTCTGAGACATTAAAGGCATTTTCCTCCTTATGTTCGGTAACATTGGAGCAAGCAAACGCCACGAGGGTATCATCCCTCCTCGTGCTATGCATCTCACGGATCCAAATGACCAAATAGGTAGGGATCAAAGAGTGTCTGAAGTATTAAGGGAATATTTCTCCTTATGCTCGGTAACACTGGAGCAAGCAAATGACACGAGGGTATCATCCCTCCTCGTGCTATGCATCTCACGGATCCATTGGTCAGAAAAATCGTACGGGAACATATTTTCCTCTATTTTCTCCATCCATTCTGCTGTTGAACTCCCCAACGACTGGTGATTTCCACCTTCTGCCATCGTCTTAATACGCGAGCCGCTTTTAGTTGGATTCCCCACAGACGGTGCCAACTGTTGACGGTTGATTTTGGTCTCAGGGGCAATATGGGTTTCTTACTCCCGAGACAATCCTCCCTCAATAGTGAATTTTTTCGGTTATGGGGAAACCAAAAGCAAATTTTGCAAAAGACAGATAAATACACCAATCAATAAGGAGATTTAACGTGGTTCGGCGGATCAAATCCAACCTACGTCCACTGACACAAACCGAATAATACTTTTTATTACTGAGATATGCTTCTCTGATATCTCTTGTGTTTTACAAGTCTGATCGTAGTGATCATGTTCTTGATTCTGATTCTCATTAAGCATATTCTACCCTCCTATTTATAATAATGCAGAAGTCAGACTTCTTCTTTTACAAGGGTTTCCTAGTCGAATTAATCTCACTCTTCCATAAGGATTCCTAGTTTAAAACTAAATTCACTTCCTTTATCCTACTAGGACACTGACTTATTAGTTTACCCCATGAAAGTAGGATAACTTATTATCTTGTCCGTAAAAATAGGATGCTTTATTTTCCTGAGCACGCCTCACTATCTGGTCGGTTTTCATGAGGTCGGTAATGGTAGTCCTTTAAACTGAGAATGCTTCTGCCGCTCTGATAATGCTCGGTCACCCGAGCCAAAGTGGTCGGTCACCAATCATCAAATGCTCGGTCTCTACCTGTTGGCTTTATAACACTCATATGCTCGGGTCGACAATAATGATTTCGACCGAGAAAGGAATTACCATTTTTACCCCTGCCGTACTCCTTAAATAACACAGGTCTTGAAAACACCATCAACAATTATTATATTATTATTATTATATTATTATTATTATTATTATTATTATTATTATTATTATTATTATTATTATTATTACTTATTATTATTATTATTATTATTATTATTATTATTATTATTATTATTATTATTATTATTATTATTATTATTATTATTATTATTATTAATATTTGTTGATGGTATTTTCAGGTCCTATGTTATTTAAGGAGCATAGCGGTGGTAAAAAGGGTAATTCCCTTCTTGATCGAGATCATTGATGCCGACCCGACCACATAAGTGTTATAAAGCCAACAGGTAGAGACCGAGCATTTAATGATTGGTGACCGACCACTTTGGCTCGGGTGACCGAGCATTATCAGATCGGCAGAAGCATTCTCAGTTCAAAGGACTACCATGACCGACCTCATGAAGACCGACCAAATAGCGAGGCGTGCTCAGGAAGATAAGGCATCCTATTTTCTCGGATAAGATGACAAATTATCCTACTTTCATAGGGATAACTGACGAATCAGTGTCTTAATAGGATAAGAAAAGTAAATATAGTCCTAAACTAGGAATCTTTATGGAAGAAGGGGATTAATTCGACTAGGAAACCTTTGTAAAACAAGGAATCTGATTTCTGCACTATTATAAATAGGAGGGTAGAGTATGCTTAAGAGGGATCAGAATCAATATCAAGATCATTACGATCAGACTTGTAAACACAAGAGATATCAGAGAAGTATATCTCGGTAATAAAAGTACCATTCGTTTTGTGCCCGTGGACGTAGGTGGGATCTGATCCGCCGAACCACGTTAAATCTCCTTGTTGATTGGTGTATTTATCTGTCTTTTGCTAAATTTGCTTTTGGTTCCCCCTTAACCGAACAAATTCACTATTGAGGGAGGATCGTCTCGGGAGTAATATTCCCATATTGCCCTGAGACCAAAATCAACCGTCAACAGTTGGCGCCGTTTGTGGGGAATTTCGCGACAAAAAGCTGTTCACGAAAAAGACAATGTCAGAAGATGGAAATCATCAGTCATCAGGGACTCCAGCTACGGACTGGATGAAAAAGATGGAAGAAAGCATGAAATCCATGATAGATCGACTGGAGAGAGTGGAAGGGATGAACAACGAGAGACCGGAAGTCAGAACCAGCCGAAGAAGAGGTGAAAAAGCAGAAGGTAAAATGATTGCGGATATTAGTGAAGACGATGAACCCAGGTGGAAGGGTCCCTACGGGATAAAATCCATAGTCGTAGAAAAAGATTCACAAACAGATGACACATGGGAAGAAGAATAGGGAAGACAATCGCTGGATTCCTCCTATGATAGTCTCCGCGACTCTAAAGGAAAAAACATGGAGTATGGCGAGAATGTGCAGGAAACTTCAAGGCATGAGGAGCACCGCACCCGGGGCAATAGACGCGAAGAGGGGCACATAAAGCGACATGGCAGCACAAGTAGTGAGATGAAGTCTTGGCTAAAAAAAGAGATGGGCAAGTGGGGGGTAAACCTCAAGACTAATGCAGGAGATACTCGGGAGAATGAGAAGGAATCTCCCATCACAGAAGAAATAAGGTCGGCAAAGTTCCCGAGGCGATTCAACATGCCGACCATGACGCCCTACAAGGGTCACACCGACCCTAAATCCCATATTGAGAGCTTTGTCCTATTAATGGAAGTCCAAGGAGTAGTAGGAGATGCCATATGCAAAGTATTCCCCCTGACCTTGGGCGGATCCGCCATCCTATGGTATAGAAGTCTGGCCCCGGGGAGCATTGGAAGCTTCACGCAACTTAAAAGGTCGTTCATTCGGCACTTCAAGGGGGCCTGGGTCCCTAAAAGACAATTTGAGAGTTGAGACTCATGAAGCAAGGAGAGGACGAGCCTCTAAACACTTTCATTGAGAGGTACCACAATATGGTACTCGAAGTCGGAGGATATGAGTCCCTTGAGGCCTTGGAAAGTTTAAAAGGAGCCTTAAGGGTCGGAAAACTATGTACTCACCTAAGGATCCAGGACACAACAGATTATGCTACCACTCTGGAAGTAGCCCGAAAGTTCGTCTCGTTAGAAAACGAAGAAAAAATCTCCCGGAGGGGGACAGCTGTCAGAGAGAGGCCGACAAGGGCAGAGGCCCCCCACCGGCCAGACAGGGAGTTCAAAAAACTTCTCCCGAGATGCAAGGAATTCAAACCAATGCCTCGGAATGACCAGGAAAGAGGAGTCCCGACCCGAGTAAACCACGTAGTCCGGGAAGAAACATATATTCCCTTAAGCAAGCCACCAGGGCAGATCATCATGGAGATACAAGGAAAAGGCCTCTTGATAGAACCTGACCTCAGGAGATTTCCCCCAGATAAAAGAAATAAGAAATCTTATTGCATCATAATCTGAGGGGACATACAGCGGACGAGTGCAAGGATTTGCGAGAACAGATGGAAGAACTAGCACGGTAACCATGAAACTGTGGCAGCCAGACAGAGGGCACGAAGCCGACAGGTGAACATCATCCCCGGGGGGAAGACACTGGCCGGAGACTCTAACCGGTCAAGAAAAAACTATAGCCGAGCTCGGGGGACGGAGGTGCTGGAAACAGAACGGTCCTCGGTACTACGAGGAGGTCGGTCGGTACCCATAATGTTCACCAACAAGGATGCTCGAGGGGTGAGTTTCCCCCATGACGATGCATTAATAATCAAGGCAACAATCGGAGGCTCAGAGGTGGACAGTATCTTGGTAGATCCCGGAAGTGCAGTAGACATAATCTCCAAAGGAGCTTTAGAGGGCCTGAGAGAGGAGTATGCAACTCTGACCAACGACGGCGCCCCTGTACAGCTTCGGGGGCTCAACGGTCATCATACTAGGAATGATACAACTGGCCACGACGATCGGGACTCACCCCAAAACCCGGACGATCATGATAAATTTCACAGTAGTGGACTGCATGAGCATTTACCAAGTCATTGTCGGCCGGCCTTTCATGATGAAGACAAAGGCCGTGATGTCCTGCTATTACCTAAAGCTGAAATTCCCCACCCGGGAAGGAATCGGAATCGTATGCGGGAGTCAGAAAGTAGCCCGCAGCTGTTTTGCCACTCTCTCACGAGAAACCCTATGTATTGAAATAGGTACTAGGAAAAGGCAGGAGAATGAAGAAGGAGAAGAAGCAAGTAGGGACCCGGGTCCTCGGCCAAACAAAGCTGCCCGGCTAGGAACGATCGAAGAATTGGAAGGGATAGAACTCTTCGAACCTGGGAAGAGCGTAAGATAGGGGGAAACTTAGACGAAACCCTGAAACAAGGTCTGCTGAGGTTTCTAAAGGAGTACCCGGACGTCTTCGCATGAGGGCACGACGACATGCCCAAAATTGATCCGAAATTCATCAATCACCGCTTGGCAGTAAACTCGTCACACAAGACAGTCAAGCGAAAAAGAAGAACCTTTAATCAAGAACAGTGCAGGGCAGTAGCGACCGAGGTGGAAAAATTATTGAAAGCTGGTTTCATCAGAGAAGTAAAATACCCGGAGTGGGTATCAAACGTTGTACTGGTGAAGAAGTCAAACGGAAGGTGGAGGATGTGTGTGGATTTCATCGACCTAAACAAGGCATGCCCGAAAGATAGCTTCCCACTGCCAAACATAGATCAACTAGTAGATACAACAGCCTGCCAATGACTGCTAAGCTTTATGGATGCCTTCTCAGGATACAACCAGGTCAAGATGCACCATCCGGACGAGGAAAAAACAACTTTTGTCACCGACCATGGGCTCTACTGTTACAAAGTAATGCCCTTCAGACTGAAGAATACAGGGGCAACCTTCAAAGGCTGGTTAACAAAATTTTCAAACCACTCATTGGCATATCAATGTTGGTATATGTTGACGACATGATAACAATGTCCAGAGAGCCAGAATGCCACGTAACCGACCTGAAGGAAACCTTTGAGTTATTAAGGAAACACAATTTAAAACTCAACCCAGAGAAATGTGCTTTCGGAGTAGCCTCAGGGAAGTTTTTGGGTTACATGGTAAGCTCCCGAGGCATAGAAGCCAATCCACAGAAGATCCAAACCGTAATGGACTTGAAGTCTCCCAGGACGGTAAAAGAAGTGCAAAGTCTAACAGGCAGATTGGCCGCGCTCAACTGATTCATCTCCTGAGCAACCGACAAGTGCCACCCTTTCTTCAAAGTCATCAAGAAGGCCAAAAAGGAAATCGACTGGACGCCGAAATGCGAGGAAGCTTTCCTACAGTTAAAACAATACCTAACACAGCCCCCGCTTCTAGCAAAGCCACTCCTGGGAGAAACCTTATACTTGTACTTAGCTGTATCAGAGCACACAGTCTGCTCGGTGCTGATACGAGAGGTCGATAAGGTCCAAAAGCCAGTATATTATGTCAGCAAAGCCCTGTTAGATGCTGAGACCCGATATCCGGTACATGAATTGGTCGCCCTGTCGTTGATTACTGCAGCCCGGAAACTACGACCCTACTTCCAAACCCATCCTATTAAGGTTTACACCGATTATCCTGTAAGACAGATTCTACAAAAACCAGAAGTTTCGGGCAGGCTAATGAAGTGGTCGGTGGAGTTAAGTGAACACGACTTTTCTTACCTCCCAAAGATGGCAGTAAAGGGGCAGGCTTTGGCAGATTTTGTCTCAGAATTCACAGAACCCCAGGTCTTGACTGTGGGGGATGGCAAATGGAAGATGTCAGTAGACGGATCTGCCAGCTCACAAGGCAAATGAGCTGGAATCATATTGAAAAGCGACAAAGGTGAAGAGGTATTGTTCGCCCTGAGGTTCGCCTTCGAGGCCACAAATAATGAGGCATAGTATGAGGCAATCCTGGCCGGTCTTAGGCTATGCGCGGTGGTAGGAGTCCGCGACGTAGTAATAAGAAATGACTCTCAGCTAGCTGTTCAGCAGCTGAAAGGCGAATTCCAAGCCAGGGATCCGAGTATGATAGCCTACTTGGCTGAAGTAAAAAGGTTTGTGGGAAGAATGAGGAATGTACACTTTGAGCAAATCAGTCGAGAAGACAACTGCGAGGCGAACTCCTTAGCACGGCTCGCATCTTCGATAAAATCAGAGAACCCCAGAATGGTCCCTCTAATCTGCCTCCGAGAAAAGAGCGTGGGAGAACTCGAAGTAAAATTATTGGATGAGGAAGACAAAGCCTCGTGGATAGAGCCAATTAAGAAATATTTGGAAACATGAGAGACACCCGAGGACAAGAAGGAAGCCAGGAAACTAAAATTCAAAAGCACCAAGTTCTCCCTCATCGAAGGAGTGCTCTACCGGAAGGGCCACACAATACCCCTCCTAAGATGTTTAGCGGAAGAAGAGGCCGATTATGTACTCAGGGAAATTCACGCAGGCATCTGTGGGAGTCACGTCGGAAGACAATGAATGGCCTTTAAAGCTTTAAGGCAAGGGTTCTATTGGCCAACTATGCATCAGGACGACATGAGAGTAGCCTGGAAATGCGAAGGATGCCAGAAGAATGCCAATATCCACCACCAACCAGTAGAACAGTTAACCACCCTGTCCAGTCCCTGGCCATTCGCTCAGTGGGGGTTAGATATCATCGGACCAATGCCAAAGGGACGTGGACAGGCGAAGTACGCCATTGTGGCCATAGACTATTTCACCAAATGAGTGGAGGCCGAACCCCTATCCACCATCACAGAGAAGAAGGCCACAAAGTTTTTGAAGAAGAATATTATCTGCAGGTTCGGAATCCCACGTGTCGTCGTCACCAACAACGGAAAACAATTCGATAGCAAGGGATTCAGGAAACTTTGCGAAGACCTCTAGATCGCATTAAGGTTCGCCTCACCAACCCACCCCAAGTCAAACAGACAGGTTGAGGCGGCAAACAAAACCATCAAAGTAAATCTTAAAGCTCGACTCGGATCTTACAAGAGCTTATGGGTCGAAGAATTGCCAAAAGTATTATGGGCACACCGGACGACCTATAAAGATTCTACAGGGGAGACCCCGTTTTCCTTATCATACGAGTGTGAAGTAGTTATTCCAGCAAAGATCGGGATAACTACCCACAGGGTCCGTCATTTTGAGAGCGGAAAGAATGAAGAGCTTATCAGAAGCCACCTCGACCTGATAGAGGAAAAAAGAGAGAAGTCAGCCATGAGGACAGCAGTTTATCAACAAAGGATGGCCCGCTTCTACAAAAAAAAAGTTCGAACTCGCGTCTTTCTCCCGAGAGACCTGGTATTAAGAAGAGTCACTCTGAACACTCGAAGGCCGGAAGAAGGCTCGTTAGGAGCCAAGTGGGAAGGGCCCTATAAAAATGCAGAGGTGGTAAGGCCAGGGGTCTACATCTTAGAACATCTGGACGGCACTCGATTAAAGAAACCCTGGAACACCGAGATGTTAAGAAAATACTTTCAGTAGATTCTTTTTTGCAGCAACCCGACAAAGGTAGGAGCTCAATGTAAAGCCTTTCTCGAAATGTCCCGCAGAGAGCTGTAAGAAGGGCAGTATGTCCCCGAATATGAATAAAACTTTCTCTTTTCAAAAATTCCACCCAGTCTTCTAATTAAAATTGAAAGCCACATTCAAAATTCCTGGGACATACTCGATACGAAGGGATGATCAGAGGTCGAGACATCAAAATCACAAAGTGCTACCATAAAAATCTCGGGCATAAACAATCCGACCTAACTCGCTCCAATTTCAAAAGATCGAGACCACATCAAGGGGAAAGAAGTATAAAGGAGCACGAGAACTCTTCGCAGTAGCCGGAGCACAACTAACCCACAACTTATAAGTATCGGGGACATTTCGGGATGGTAATCACGGGGAGGGGGTACCCCCGTAGGATAACCTGCCTGACCAGTTTGGGAGATACAAACGCAAGGAATGCGTTACCATATGTTTTGCCTACCCGAGGGATCTAAGAAAAGCGCAGCACGAGGATGGATGATACCCTCGTGATAATTGCTTACTCCAGTGTTACCAAATATAAGGAGGAAAATGCCTTTATTGTTTCAAACACTCTCTGATCCTCACCTACCTGATTAATGGATCCAAGAGAAGCATAACACGGGGATGGATGGTACCCCTGTGGCGATTGCTTGCTCCAGTGTTACCGAACATAAGGACAAATATGCCCTTAATGTCTCGGACACTCTTTGATCCTTATTTCTTTGATCATTTAGACCCAAGAGAAGTATAGCACGGGGATGGATGATACCCCCGTGGCGATTGCTTGCTCCAGTGTTACCGAACATAAGGAGGAATATGCCCTTAATATCTCAGACACTCTTTGATCCTTATTTCTTTGATCATTTGGATCCAAGAGAAGTATAGCACGGGGATGGATTGTGCCCTCGTAGCGTATGCTTGCTCCAGCGTTGTAAGGAGGAGCCCTCGGACAGTACACATGCTCCATGGAGACCTGAAGTATGGAGGATGTGCCCTTACCATTTTAAAACACTCTTTGATCCAAATCTTGGTTCGCCGAGACTCTGAATTGAAAGATTCAGGATTGTGTTTTGGAAACCTCGGACAGGACGATGTTTTAAGGAATCCGTGCTGATTATTTACACTTTAGAGTTTTGTTTTGGGATAAGTGCTAAGTCACCCCCTCCTTTTAAATTTTATTTTCAAAGTTTTTGTTTTTCGCTGGTCTGGCAAGGGGACGCCCGTGCCAGATTCGGTAGGGATTGAAAAGGTTGATTCACTTCCCTTCTGAATAAATCCCAAAGATTAATCGGCTCGTGGCTGGATTCGTTTCGCTGAGGCCACTTGGTTAGTCGGCTCGGGGCTGGATTCGTTCCGCCGAGACCACTTGGTTAGTCAGCTCGGGTCTGGATTCGTTCCGCCGAGGCCACTTGGTTAATCGGCCCGGGGCTGGATTCGTTCTGCCGAGGTCATTTGGTTAATCGGCTCGGGGCTGGACTCGTTCCACTGTGGCCGCTTGGTTATTCAGCTTGGGACTGGATTTCGTTCCGCCGAGGCCACTTTGACTCTCTCAGCTCGGGGTCGAGTTATATCCCACCGAGTCCATCCTTTTGGTCTGGGGACGCAACATTCCCCCAGAGCCAAGTATTTCTCTCAGCTCGGGGTCGGGTTATATCCCACCGAGTCCATCCTTTTGGTCTGGGGACGCAACATTCCCCCAGAGCCAAGTATTTCTCTCATCTCGGGGTCGGGTTACGTCCCACCGAATCCATCATTTTGGTCTGGGGACGCAACGTTCCCCAGAGCCAAGTATTTCTCTCAGCTCGGGGTCATGTTACGTCCCACCGAATCCATCATTTTGGTCTGGGGACGTAACATCCCCCAGAGCTAAGTGTCTCTCCTAGCTCGGAGTCGGTCCTCAAATGGACGTTTTTTGGAGAGCAACCAGAGCAAGTCATGAAGAATCAAAAAAAAAAAAGAAAATTAGAATGGAAACATACAAAATATCCACATAAATAGGGACTTTGAAAAGAGTAATTACAAATAAATAGATAAAGTGTGTTCAAGATTACACGGGGCCCCATTCGGGTTATCCCCTACAGTTCAGCCCGCACAGGGGCAATTATTTCTTCCTCAACAGGTATGAGTGGCAACTGGCAGGGCTCGGCCTCCGGAGAGGGGACAATGGATACCATTGGGTCGGCTTGGGAGGCCTCGAAAATTACGACTTCAGGAGCAGGGGCATGAGCCTCAGACCGAATATCTTCAAGAACAGGGGCCTCAGGTCGGTCCACCTCAGGAGCCGGGGCGATCGAGATAGGGTCGGGATCCATCACCCCTTCAGGAGAAAGGGGTGACCACCTTTGAACCTCCTCTTGTAAAATTTCCCCTTTACAGAAGCGGATGGCCGCGTGGATAGGCCCCATATCCAGGTTGGGCAGTACCATCGGGATGATCTCGGCGCAGTCCTCGACCCCCTCAAGGCGGATTACGTCTCTCTCAGCCTCCAAATCCTTCTTGGCAGCATCATCATTTTTTCTCTCTAAAGAGGCAGTAGCCCGAAGAGCTTTGTTTGTTGTATGAGCATCAACGGCTGCCAGCTCCAGATTTTTTATGTTTTCTTCTTTGCGAACTAGCTCGGCTTCCGTTTCAGAGAGTCGGTTCTGAAGCCTCTGGGCTTGACCCCCTCGGACAAAAGGCTCAGAAGAAAATCCTTATTCTTGGCCGCAAGATAGGTCGCCTGCCAAAAAGAAACAGAAAATCAGAAATGAAACTAAGTTATAAACTCACGGCGGGAATAAGGGAAGAATAACTACCTTTGCCATCTGAGAACACAACAAGGTAACCACATCCTCGGGAGATAGATCTTCGTATCTCAGAATTTTAGCCGGAGGGATCGCCTCGGCCAATTCATTGATTGCCGGCACCAAATGAGAAGTGGCCTCCCGAATGTCCTGACCAAAGTCTTCTACGCCAAGAACCACGACGCCTTTCTGTTTTTTGGAGGAACCCTCCGGCACTCTCTTCTCTTTCCGAACGGGCTACCTCTTGCTCAGGACTCGTTCCTCCTCTGCCTCCCGGACCAGCTCGGCCTCCTCTGCCCCGAATGGACGCTTCCTTTTTCTGGTAGGTTTTGATGGGCTGAAAGGACGGGTGGAGACTGTTGGAGATGCCCCGGATTGGGGAGATAAGCTTCGGGTAGCTGACGGAGCCGCCTTTTCAGCCACCTTTTTGGCCTCGGTTGTTGGCCATTTCCGGGAAGACCCGGCTCCAGTGTGGCCGATTTTCTTTGTAGCGCCAGCCAGTTGATCAAGGTATTTTGGCCTTCTTGACATGCCTACACAAAAAAAAAGAAGGAAGAAAGCGAGAGCCAGAAGAGTGGTCAGTCCAGAATTTGAGCAAGAAAATCCAAATCATCATCATGATAAGCAAACAAGGAGACTGGTTAGAAGGTTAGTAAATCCCACATATCCGCCCCTGGACCTTCGGAGGAGCAGTCCGAATCAGGCCCGACTCGAGAAAGGCCGCATCATTAACTAATTTCTTCCAATGATCGGCATAGCGCCGAGCCCAGCATACCCACTCCCAGACCTGATGTGAAACCTTGGGAGCGTCCCCCCAACAGGCTGAGAAGAATTAAAGAAGTTAAAATCCTATCATTAAATCAAAAGTAAAAACGCTAGGGGTTAAAATCCTAACCTCCCACTCTAAAGATATCCGGGACAGAGACCTCCTCTTCATACGATCTCAGAACTCGCCCCCAATCTCCTGTGGCCCAAAACCATAAGTCTTTGAAGTTCTTGTTGGAGTCGGGGAGCTTGCCGACAACGTTTGGCGAATCAGCATAAGTAGAAAGGTAATACCAACCATGGTGCGTTTTTGGGTTGGCCTTCAATCGATACAGCCTCTTCACTTCTTCAAGAGAAGGTTCACCGAGTCCCGCCCGACTCCAAATCACATGAAGCCCGGCCAAAATCCTCCAGCTGTTCAGGCTCAGTTGACAGGGGGTGATCTCCATCTCGGCCAGCATCCAGGCAAAATAACGTTGAAGTGGTAGCCAAAGACCACACTCAAAGAAATCCGGAAGAAGGGCCACCGAACCCTCATCAGGTTGGCTAACACGATCCATTGGCCCGGGGATTTCAAGGGCGATATCTATCGGAATGTCATATCGTTGCCGGAGCAGTGCGAGGTCATCTTCAGTTATCTTAGAAGGACGGTCCATATCCAGAGCCGAGGAGTTAAAATCACCGGGCTCTGGGTCCTTCCGAGTGATCCTCTGATGATAAGTATCTTGTTCAATTTCAGAAGGGGTAGGGGTAGTATCGAGGTCCTCTATGCTTGGTGCCCCCGAGCTCGAGGAGAGCTCTTCAACAGAGGGAGTCAGAGGTTTAGCAGGGTTTGCAGAGGAAGACCTGGTGTCAGACATCCCTGACATCCGAGAAATAAAAGAAAGAGGGGGGAAGTCAGTCTATAGCCAATTCCTGAAGCTAAGCTTAAGGGTTGCAGATTGCTTGGAGCGGTCTGGTCGTTCTGAGGATTCACTAGTCACAGCTAAAAGAGAAGAGTTCTTGTGGATTGGGGAGATCGAAGAGTTCTTGAAAGAAGGCAACAATGTTTACTCCGTTTTATTATAGTCTGATCGGTGCACTTGTGGCCGTTGGATTGAACGAAAGCATCAGATTTACACCACGTGTCGCTTTTGAAATGATCTTTCAGAATTTGATGGACGGTTGAGATTAGACGTCTTTTTAACTGACCATAACGGTTGGATTGTTTTGCTTTTGGCGGGAGCACGACGGATGGTTGACAAGTGGCAGGCTCCCGTCAAACCCTAGAAGTGATCCAATGGGCATTTAAGGGGATGTGACGGTTGCGCGTCTCGAGGGGCAAAATTACAGAATGACAATAAGGGGATTTCACCTCGGTAGGAAGAAAGTCAGACCGAACACCTGAGTCAGACCGATCAGGATGTAAGTGTGGGCTGACGAAATTTCTCCTTCAGAAGATCGACTATCAGTTCATCAACCGTACCACTCTTATATAGTTCCCGGCACCAACTTGTAGGACTCGTTGGAACCGAGAACTAGGGGACAGATGTTGATGGTTTTTTCAGGTCCTATGTTATTTAAGGAGCATAGCGGGGGTAAAAAGGGTAATTCCCTTCTTGATCGAGATCATTAATGCCGACCCGACCACATAAGTGTTATAAAGCCAACAGGTAGAGACCGAGCATTTAATGATTGGTGACCGACCACTTTGGCTCGGGTGACCGAGCATTATCAGATCGGTAGAAGCATTCTCAGTTCAAAGGACTACCATGACCGACCTCATGAAGACCGACCAGATAACGAGGCGTGCTCAGGAAGATAAGTCATCCTATTTTCTCGGATAAGATGACAAATTATCCTACTTTCATAGGGAGAACTGACGAATCAATGTCTTAATAGGATAAGAAAAGTAAATATAGTCCTAAACTAGGAATCCTTATGGAAGAAGGGGATTAATTCGACTAGGAAACCTTTGTAAAACAAGGAATCTGATTTCTGCACTATTATAAATAGGAGGGTAGAGTATGCTTAAGAGGGATCAGAATCAATATCAAGATCATTACGATCAGACTTGTAAACACAAGAGATATCAGAGAAGTATATCTCGGTAATAAAAGTACCATTCGTTTTGTGCCCGGGGACGTAGGTGGGATCTGATCCGCCGAACCACGTTAAATCTCCTTGTTGATTGGTGTATTTATCTGTCTTTTGCTAAATTTGCTTTTGGTTCCCCCTTAACCGAACAAATTCACTATTGAGGGAAGATCGTCTCGAAAGTAATATTCCCATGACCAAAATCAGCCGTCAACATTATTATTAAAAAGTACCATTCGTTTTGTGCCCGTGGACGTAGGTGTCAAAAGAAAGTATGAGAAATGAGTACTATTTCCAATCAAAATTCGAAAATACACATCGTTTTTTATTAAAAGAAAAAAAAATTACTATAAAGCCTAAAAAATAAGACACACAAGACACTATCTTCTAAGTTTTCAAGAGAATCATCAAAAGAAAGTATGAGAAATGAGAGCTGAGCATCCTCTTATTTATAGAGGATGCTCAGTGTCTTCAACAATTATAAATTACAATTGTTAAAGATAATTGCATTTGGAGGGGGCCATAGGATGATTAAGATCGCCATGCTGAGACTTATGTTCTACTTGATCAACTAGATAAATTACAATTGTTAAAGATAATTGCATTTGGAGGGGGCCATAGGATGATTAAGATCGCCATGCTGAGACTTATGTTCTACTTGATCAACTGGATTTTTCATCTCGGCCAGATGGGTTTTCATTTCGATTATCGGCCATTTTGACTGACGATGAAGGGATGATAAGATTCTTTATTTAATCTACTGTAGATGATCGAGACCAATAACTCATGCAACCTAAATGCAGATTATATGCTAAAATTTAAATATGCAAATGCAATACTTACAAAAAAAAAAAAAAAAAAACAAGTGAATGACAAAAGAAAAAAATGTGATGATTATTTCATAAAAACGTCATCTGATTCTTGTCAATTCAGATCTTAATTGAATTTCTCGTTCAACTATCTTATTTCTCGAATTAGGTTCTTACAGAAAATCATGGAAGAATCTCTAAATGAGGATGGTTCAAGAAATTCTTTGGTAAAATACAAGCTCTATTTTAATTGAGTTTTTTTGTCTCCTGTAACCTTGAAGAATCAAGTACAGAGTTTGTCTATATGTGGGTTGTCTGGGTTCAGAATTCATTTAGGATCAATCTGGACATCTTGGATCTACACAAATGCAAAGAAAAAAAAATGAGATGCAAAAAATATAAATAAAAAATAAATACAAAAGAATACAAAATAAAAAAATAAAATAAAAAGAAAAGAAAAGAAAAAATGTTAGGATGTTAAATTATTATTATATCTACTAAATTATATTCCCCGTCAACGGTGCCAAAAACTTGACACACTCATAAAGTGGATCTTTACTCCTAAGTATAAGAGTGTCGAAGTAATAAAATAACCCGGTAAGTCCGGGGTCGATCCTCATGGAATAGATTTAGTAAAATAAAATAATAATTTGAGTGAAAATAAAGACTGAATTATTTGAAATGATTGACAATTTTTAAATTAGACTGCAACAATAATATAAAATGTTGGGGTAGAGGATCCACTTTTAATATTTCAAATTTAAAAATCTTACTTTTTATAATATATAAATTATCATTATTACCCATTTAATTTATTTCATGAATTAATTATGCCAAAATAAATAAAATCAACCATAAAGGCGGTGATAACATTTGTCTATAACAAGTCCAGTTAGGTACTCAATTATGCCAAATAAATAAAACCAACCATATAGGCAGTAACAAAGTTTGTCAATAATTAATCCAGATTTAAATTAAATATTAATAATTAGATTACAATTCATATATTATAATATAAATAAGATTAATTTATATTATCATATTAAGAGCTGCACCATTTACCCCAGTAGGACGAAATTAACTATTCATGATTTAAATAAAAACATACATAATTTTATTATTAAAAGAAAAATAAATTACAATAAAGCTTAAAAAATAAAATACACAAGACACTCTCTTCCAAGTTTCCAAGTTTTATAGAGGATGCTTAGTGTCTTCAACAATTGCAAATTTTAATTGTTGAAGATAATTGCATGTGGAGGGGGCCAAGGTGGATGACAACCCTCCACCATACTTTTTTTTTTTAATAATTACATATAACACACTTTGAATTTTTCGTTAATTTCGGTCTTGAAAACCTCAGAACTAGAAAATCGTATAAATAGAAAAGTTGTAGATATTTGAATCTTCTTTCATCTGGAACTGAAATCTCCAATTGGAGTAAACAATTATAGCCAAATTACGAAAATTGCACAAGTTATAATTTCCGAAATTGTACACTGTTAAAATGCCGACTTTTGAAGATACGAAAAAATAGTTTTCTTATAATACTTTTTAGTGCATTAATTGATTGCATTTAAAGGCAATAAAATCTCAACAAAGAGACAGTTTGGTAGGGTTCAATTTTCGCATTCTAATTCAATTCTGACCCAAAATTAAAGCATGTTGACAGTTTTCAGACCATTTGATTCCTGGGCCCTTTGGTTTTTAATATATATATATATATTTATTTATTTTTTTTACTTTTAATTTTTAATTATTCATTACATTTCAAAGTTAAAATTATAACAAAATAAAATTGTACACATATAAACCATATTGATCAAATAATATTCGAACTGACGAAATAATATTTGTACTATCTCGTCCATTTAGATATTATTCGAGATAGTACGATTGTTATCTCACTTGTTCAAATGTTATTACCATTAAGACATGATCAGCTTTGTATAACAAAAAACCTATTTTTTTATATATTTTTACTGTCAGTTATTTTTATTTTATTTTTTTTAAAGGTTTTCTCGTCAAGTGATTATTAGAACTGTCAGTCTAATATGATGTGTTCTTTTGTTAAAATGTAAGATTAATTTGTAGGTTGAAAGGTCATATTTTTCAATTAACATTAAAGTTCGTTAACATTATAAATAAAGGATGTAATGGGTATTTAAAATTTAAACTCAAAGGGATAAAAAGAGAAATAATTTTATAAATGGTCATTATCCTTTTTATAAAATAGAATCAAAGCGATTCTTTTTTAAGGAAGATTGACATTTTCCCCTACATTTTTAAGTTTATACCAGTTACATTCTTCAATTCATATTATTCTGTTGTTATCCCTTATTATCAAAACTCTTAACAAAATAATTCACCGGATCACGAAACAATAAATAAGTTTTATTAGCCGGGAACATCAGAAGAGCAGAAGCGGGTAGGTAAGGCGCAGTGTGGGAGGCGAGGAGAGTAGGATGAGGAGGAGGATGAGGAGGAGGAGGAGGAGGAGGATTATGAGGAGGAGAGTAGTAGGAGGAGTATGAGGAGGAGGAGGAGGATTATTAGGATGGAGTATTATGAGTATTAGGATTAGGAGGAGGAGGAGTGGTATTAGGATTATGATTATTATTATTATTATTATTATGGAGTAAGGTTAGTATTGGAGGAGTAGTCTTAGGAGGAGTATTATGATTATTAGTATTATTGAGGATTATATAGGATTATTATTATTATTTATTATTATTATTATTATTATTATTATTATTATTATTCTTATTCATTCTTATTATTATTATTATTATTATTATTATTATTAGGCTTATGATTATTATTATTATTATTATTATATTCTTATTATTATTATTTATTATTATTATTATTATTATTATTATTATATTATTATTTATTATTATTATTATTATTATTATTCTTATTATTATTATATTATTATTATTATTAGGATTATTATTATTATTATATTATTATTATTATTATTATTATTTATTATTATTATTATTATTATTATTATTATTATTATTATTATTATTATTATTATTATTATTATTATTATTATTCTTATTATTATTATTATTATTATTATCCATTATTATCATTATTATCATTATTATTATTATTATCATTATTATTATTATCATTATTTATTATTATTATTCTTATTATTATTATTTTTTTTTTAAGATTGATTTATAAACTATTCTGAAAGCTTCATTCCAAATTTATCTAAAAAACGAGCAATTCTACAAAAATTATTAAAGAAAAATAATACAAAAGGATGGACTGTAGAACATACAGAAGCAGTTAAAAACTTAAAAGAAGAATGTAAAGATTTCTCCATATTTTTCCATTCTTCCCAAGGAAAGATTTTATTAAAGTGATCTCAAACCCAGTGTCTAAGAGAGCACAAGTGGTTATATTATTTTTTATAAAACCCAATTTGAATATATACAGATAAAGGAAATTTTATCTCATTAGGCATTTACTTTTTATTCTCTAACTTGGGAATTCTAGTATAGAAAAATATACTCATAATTTGCCTATTTTATTAGGAAGTAAAATCATAACAATTAAACGAGCTTATGCATACAATAATCTCGAAGTAGATATACTTTTAGGAAATGATTTTATACAGCAATTTGCTCAATATGCACAAACTTTGTATATGATTACCCTAAAAACACCTTGTGGTCATTTACTCAAACTTCCTAGAGAATTTAAACCATTTAGAGTTCAGCAGCCAGCGCGTGGGTGATGAATTAATATGGATAAAAATGGAAATCAAAACATTAAGCTATTTATGTAAAAGAATAAACTGTTTAGAAGAAGCAAGATTAACCATATACCTTGTTATATGGATAGTGAAATGGAAGGAGGAACATATCATGTTCTCTTAGGAAACTCATTTTTAGACTCTCTAGAAGATTATAAAATAACCAAGGAAGGTTTTGAATTTACAAATAATGGAGACATTATTTTCTGTCCTAAAGTTAGAGAATAAAAAGTAAATGCCTAATGAGATTAAATTTCCTTTATCTGTATATATTCAAATTGGTTTTATAAAAAATATAAATAAGATTAATATATATTATCATATTAAGAGCTTCACTCTTTACCCCAGTATGACGAATTAACTACTAATGATTTAAATAAAAACATGCATAATTTTATTATTAAAAGAAAAAGAAATTAAAATACACAAGACACTCTCTTCAAAGTTTTCAAGAGAATCATCAAAAGAAAATATTGAGAAATGAGAGCTGAGCATCCTCATCAGTGTCTTCAACAATTGCAAATTGTAATTGTTAAAGATAATTGCATGTGGAGGGGGCCAAGGTGGATGACAACCCTCCACCATAATTTTTTTTTTTAATAATTACATATAACACACTTTGAATTTTTCGTTAATTTCGGTCTTGAAAATCTCAGAACTAGAAAATCGTATAAATAGAAAAGTTGTAGATGTTTGAATATTCTTTCATCTGGAACTGAAATCTCCTATTGGAGTAAACAATTATAGCCAAATTACGAAAATTGCGCAAGTTAGAATTTCCGAAATTGTACACTGTTAAAATGCCCTTTTAAATTTTTGGCCTTCAAAATCCAAATGTCATGTTCATTTTTCTAGTTATACATTCAAAGTATTATTTCACTTGTATAAAAAATAAAAATCACAATAAAAATATATAAAACATAAATTTAATTATTATTTTACAAATGTGCTAAATTAAGGAGATTAATGAAATATAAGTGGTAAAATGATTAATTTCTCTTTTATTAAGTGTACATTTTTCATGTTTATCAGACTCGAATTCATGTCTCTCAACAATGGGCTACACGCCAATGGCTCTTAATTTTGAAATATTAAATACAGTATTGTTAATTTTGATAAACAACACAAGTTTTTTTTTTTTTTAAGATTATTATATCATTTCACTACTCAAAAATTAAAAAAAATAATAAATCGGTACATATAATATTTTACTAATTTATTTTTATAAAATTGACATTTTACTATAAAATAATACAGATACCAGCGGACATGGTGGTGAATTCACTGACCATGGCAATGATTGCAAATGCCAACCAATCTTCTGAAATAATCTTATCATGTTGGCTCATCTATGAGAAACCCTATGAAAATCTCAAATCTTCACGAGTTTTTGTTCCGCTATTTAACTAAAAATCCATATGTCGATAAAAATGGAAAGCAGATTACAGTTAGCAAGTGTACAATTTTGGACGCACAGGAAAAATTTGATAGACACATGGCTATTAGATATGTGCTTCCGCTTAAGGTATGTTGCAGTTTTCCATTACTACAAGAAAAATGATCTTTAATATTTAAAGATTTAACATTTCCAAGTAAATAGTCTCTAAATATATAGTTTAGCGTCGACAGGAAAGACGACGCTAAAATTACAACATTTAGCATCGTCAATATATTTCCGACGCAAAATAATGAAGATTTTTAGCGTCGACGCTAAATATAAAGGATCATAAAAAATTAGCGTCAAACTTAATTAGTGTCGCCCATTGAGTTAGCGATGCTTAATGTATTACAAATACTCCGAATAATAATAATAATAATAATAATAATAACAATAATATATTAATTATAAATAATAATATTCAAAGTACTATAATAATAATAATAATGACTGATTATTATTATTATGTATTAATAATATATTAATTATAAATAATAATATTCAGAATACTATAAGAATAATAATAAAAATAATAATAATAATAATAATAATAATAATAATAATAATAATAATAATAGTTACTTATTAATAATATATCATTATAAATAATAATATTCAGAATAATATTGAAAAATATTATGTTAAATGTAATTATTGATAATTATATATATATTTTAATAATATTTTATTTTATTAATAATTTTGAATAAATTTAACGTCGTCAACTAATGTCTACATTTAACATTGATAATAAATATATCGACGTTAAAATCTTTCCGCGATAAATTTTTAATATCTATTTTCTGCATTGTCATATTTCGACGACAAACTTTTAATGCCGACTTTTGAAGATACTAAAAAATAGTTTTCTTATAATACTTTTTAGTGCATTAATTGATTGCATTTAAAGGCAATAAAATCTCAACAAAGAGACAGTTTGGTGGGGTTCAATTTTCGCATTCTAATTCAATTCTGACCCAAAATTAAAGCATGTTGACAGTTTTCAGACCATTTGATTCCTGGGCCCTTTGGTTTTTAATATATATATATATATTTATTTTTTTACTTTTAATTTTTAATTATTCATTACATTTCAAAGTTAAAATTATAACAAAATAAAATTGTACACATATAAACCATCTTGATCGAATAATATTTGGACTGACGAGATAATATCCATTTAGATATTATTCGAGATAGTACGATTGTTATCTCACTTGTTCGAATGTTATTACCATTAAGACATGATCAGCTTTGTATAACAAAAAACCTAATTTTTGTATATTTTTACTGTCAGTTATTTTTATTTTATTTTTTTAAAAGGTTTTCTCGTCAAGTGATGATTAGAACTGTCAGTCTAATATGATGTGTTCTTTTGTTAAAATGTAAGATTAATTTGTAGGTTGAAAGGTCATATTTTTTCAATTAACATTAAAGTTCGTTAACATTATAAATAAAGGATGTAATGGGTATTTAAAAATTTAAACTCAAAGGGATAAAAAAGAGAAATAATTTATACAAATGGTCATTATTCCTTTTTATAAAATAGAATCAAAGCGATTTCTTTTTTAAGGAAGATTGACATTTTCCCCTACATTTTTAAGTTTATACCAGTTACATTCTTCAAGTTCATATTATTCTGTTGTTATCCCTTATTATCAAAACTCTTAACAAAATAATTCACCTGATCACGAAACAATAAATAATTTTTATTAGCCTTTTAACATCAGAATAGCAGAATCTTTTTATGGTATTTCTCATTTATTCTCGCAATTTTTCAAAAAATTCGGAAGTGCCTCTAGCCATTAGAAACAATCCTTTAAAATTAGGTTTTGACCATGTGCGGAATTAAACTGCTAGACTAATTTAAGACAGGTCAAATTAGAGTAATTATGGTATGAATCAACTACCACCCTTAATTTATACAGTTATAAGATAAGGCAAATATATGAGAGCAATAAAAAGAATCAACACCAGTAATTTTGTTGACGGAGTGGAAAACTCTCGAGAGTAAAAAAGCATTTCGGGTATGGGATACCACCAAAATCCACTATAATGAGAAAACTCACAGCGATGGTATATGAATTATGGTGACAACTTCACCGACTCAAATACATCTAGACTGTAATAACTAGAAGAACTCACCGAGCCCGCACTAAATGGCATTCTTCAGAACTTCTGAAGTCTCTGCGTGAATTCTGATAAACCCTGCGAACTCGCAACGCGGCAACGCCACCAATCTTCCTCCTTTAGAACTTTAAAGGATTAAGAAATTGGATTATGGTTGTATTTTTGTGCTAATGGTTACCAAAGAACAATCTTACAAAAACAAAGTAGACAAGGGAATTAATGAAGTATTCTAAGTTGATTGTCAAGAAGGAAGAAACAAAGTATATGGTGGCTCTCTGAATAGTGTTTATTCACCTGGGTAAAGTGACTTAATGTTTGTTTAGATAGGTATGACAAATATAGGTGTTTCCTTATGCAAAATTGGCTCAAAGCGCGTCCAAAATAACCCACTTATGCACGAGCATTTGATCGCCCCTCAAAAGTAAAGTTTCTGTCTCCAGGCGTTAGAATGCTCCGATGAACATTTCGCAAACGCACGTCACGAACTGGTTTTGAGGTTTAATTTAAAACGCTTGTAACTTTCTCATCCCTTGGCCAAATCATGCGTTATATGTACGCGATCGTCTTCAAGTCTACTTTCTCATGACACTGACCTAATATCAATTGGAGATCTAAATCTTCTGAAATGTCCAAAAGAGTGAACATCGCTCTGATATCTCCATCTAATGTTGTCCAAATACTTGTCAAATTGCTCTGAGATATTCAAGACTCATTATAACGTAATTGAAGTTGTTTTACTACGGAAGTTTCCAACATACATGGAACTAACAATCTCCTTCTTTGGCATTCCGTGAAAAAACCACCTAATACAAAGATTATGGTAAAAGATGCAAAAATAACGTAGCCAACTGTCAACCATCAAGACAGTACTTATTACCATACTACTCGATCTAATACCTAATCAAATAGTCTTGAAATCGATGAAACAATGCACTGTAACTAATCTACTAACCTGAAATATCCAAAAATAATAAGATACTCATGAAAAGTAAGGGAACATAAAGAGTAGAGAAAACAAAATCATAGTCTCATGTATTTAAAAATAGATATCTTACTCTCTATTAATCATACTCCCCCTTAAAAGGAGGTATCAAAAAAGAATATTATATTCCCCTTTTTGTCACGAAATGACAATGGGTAAAAATAATATGTCAAAATAACATATCAATTAAAAGGAACATGCAAGAGAATATGCAAACTTACCTTACTCCCCCTCGTGAACAACACAATTTAGTTAGTAAAATAAACACATGGGAAGTAAAGAAAAAACTCACAATTATAAAATGCTATATGCAATGACATAAAACAAACACAAGCACACACAATGAGTTCAAAAAATATAAAAAATAAGTAAAAAAAAAAATACTCAAAACAGTATTACAAGCAAGTATAATGATGCTCAGTCAGTACTCAGTTGTTTATGACATGAGATACTATGAAATATTTTTGGTCATACTCAAGAATACACGCATGCATATGACATAAACACTAAAGCATGGCAATCACTTGTTTGAAAAATAAGAGCACAACAAGTCAAGACTTAAGACTTTATTTTATGAGCAGGACACAACCAAATAAATTCAATCTCATGACACACCAAGTCTACAAAATAAGTGTTTAAACCCAACACCACTAGGACCTGAAAAATAAAAAATATTAGTTAAATGCTATAATATTCTCCCCCTAAATATGAGCTCTTAAATAAACTCTTTTGAGTGAAGGGTTTTTGCCATTATCTTTTCATATTGGCACATTAGATCTTTGCACTTGAGACTCATTTAGTTTTTTTCTTTCTTGTATTTTTAAAAAAGGGATAACATAAGGTCATCTAATCAAATGTCACACTATTTAGTGAGCTAAGTATGATAGAGATTAGACTGTCAGTCTAAAAACTCATACATGAGACCAAGCCTTAAGACATAAAAACGTGTATGTGAAATACAAACATAATATATACTAAGGGTTTCCATCACACACTCATGCACATAGAGTATCAAGAAAAAATAAAAGCATATTACACATGCATAACTATCTATCCTATATATCAGGACCACATGCACATACTTTTACATGCTCCTTCAAGCTAAAAAAATCTTTTTGGTCTTTTTAATTTTATATATTTTTGTATTTTTCTTTTAAAATAAAAACAAGAAAAAACAAAACTTGGCTGGTCATTATCCAATGGTACGTGGGGTTGTATTCCTGAATACAGATCATACTACTGTTCATTTAGAATTGGCTATGAAATTTATGACCGGATTTCTATCCTATATACCAAGAGACATATAACAAAAAAAAAAAAAAACACACACACACACACCCATATGCAATGAAAATAAAAACATATTGTCGTGTAAAAATATAAAAAACGCGAACATAAACATGTAATGGGGAAACATGAATTCACCAACTAAGTGGAGTTGCACCAAAGTGCACTTTCATCACACATTGTAGGATCAAGGCATTTAGAAGTTGATGAGAAGTCATCTCGCTTCCTCATCCAAACTTTCTTAGGAGTCTCATTCACTTGAGAATTTCTTGTCAATAATGCAAGTTTCTCACTAAGGAATTGGGTCTTTTTAGCTAGTGTAGATACTTGACGGACTAGATTTGACGAATCAAACTAGGCGCAACACGCTTAGGCCTTCTCTTTTGTTTATGCAACAAGAAATACTTAGGTCTAATGTGTCTTGACTTGCCACAGTGATGGCAAACAAGTACAAATCTTGGACAAGAGCGAGGTTTACCAGCAACATCTCTAGATTGAGGTTGGGTCACAGAATGAGGAACCACATGGGAAAACACTTGACACTCAATGGGTTTCTTTCCTAGGACACGTGGATGAGTGACAAACACAGTTTTAGACGTTGACGCCTTGTCATATCTTGACTCAACAAAGTCTACTCCTCTATTCTCACAATGAGACACACCAATATCTGTCATGCAATTTAGTTTCTCAGTCCCACTAGAAAATAGAGATATATGGGTTCTAGTATTTTCAAGTTCTGATTATAAGAATTTGACTTTATCAACTAGTCTCTCATTCATCTCCTCAAGATCATCAATAAATGAAAGGTTCTTGTCAAGCTTGGCTTGAACTTCATTCTTTTCTAGCTCGGTTTCCTTTAGCCTCTTACTAACCTTAACATTCGTCTTTTTGATAGCTAAGCTCTCATTAAACAGTTTAGTATAGGCTACCTGAAGATCATCCTCATTTACAGAATTATCGTGAGAGAATTCTGAACCATCATTTACATCACAAATATTGGCCTCTCTCTCACTTACCACACTAGAAGAGAATGTAATGTAATTACATTTCTCCTTAGGAGACTCATCCGAAGAAAAACTATCTTTTGAATCACTATAGGAGACTGAATTGAGTTTTTTGTCCTTAGACTTCAGATATGTTGGATACTCAGATCTAATGTGTCTAAAGACTTCACATTCATGACATTGAATAACTCAAATTTTTCTATCATTTTCTTCTCTAGACTTTCTCCCACGATGGCTACTCTATCTAGGTTTCTCATCTCTACTCATATTAGAGCCAGAACCACTCTTCTTCAGCTTAAGAAATTTCTTGAACTTGTTCCCAAACATGACTAAATTAGTATCTGTGAGAGTATCATCCCCATTATCATCGGATGAATCATGGGTAACTTCCTTTACGATTTTTATCGTCATGTTCTTAGGTTTCCTATAACCAGAAAGTTTTCTCTTATACACTTAAAGTTTTCCTACGACGTCCTCTAATTTTAGGTGATTTAAATCATTACTCTCCTCAATGGCTGTAATCTTAGGTAAGAACTTTTCAGGTATAAATCACAGAATTTTCCTAACTATCCTATTTGTAGGAATAGTCTCGCCTAGGTTAAAGCTGGAACTAACAATATCGTTACTCTCAGCGTAAAATTCATCAAATGTTTCATCATCTTTCATCCTAGCGACTTCAAACCTAGTAGCAAGCTCTTTGAGTCTATTATTCTTAATGGACAAGGTGCCTTCATGAATAGTCTGAAGGATGTCTCATGCATCTTTGGCTATCTCAAACATAGATATTCTTCTAAATTAAACCGATCAAACAGTAGCATGAATGGCATTAATGGCTTTGTTGTTCTTATTGCTCGCATGAAACTCCTCTTTAGTCTAAGTCAGTTTATCTTGAGGGGAAGAGACCTCATCAACCATAATCACGGGAGGCTTCCACCCGTACTCTACTAACATCTAAACCCTCTTATCTAGAGATTTAATGATTGCTCTCATGCGAACTTTCCAATGTAGGTACTTAGTCCCATCAAAGAATGAGGGATAATTTAACGGAAAACTCTTATCCATAGTTTAATGAGTCAGGGATCGAGGTCAGACTGTGATACCAATTGAAAATTTAAAATTTGTCTAAGATTCCGACCATGTGCGGAATTAAACAACTACTCTAATCTACGTCAGGTAAAAGTTAGATCGATTATAATATGAATTAATAAGCATCATTAATATATGTAGTTATAAGATAAGGAAAATATACGAGAGCAATAAAAAGAATCAACACTAGTAATTTTATTGACGGAGTGGAAAACTCTTGAGAGTAAAAAACTACTTCGGGTATAAGCTACCACCTGAATCCACTCTAATGAGAAAACTTACAGTGATGGTATATGACCTATTGTGACAACTTCACCGATTCGAATACCTTTAAACTATAATAACTCAAAAAACTCCCCGAGTCGGCACCATACGGCCTTCTTCAGAACCCCTGAAATCTCTGCGTGAATTTTGATCAACCATGTGAACTCACAACGCCATAACTCTGACTACCAATTTTTCTCCTTTAGAGCTCTGAAGGTTTAGGAAATTGGGTTAGGGTTGTATTTTTGTGTCGATGGTTACCAAAGAACAATCTTACAAAAGCAAAGAAGATAAAGGAATCGATGAAATTTTTTAGGTTGATTGTCAAGAATGAAGAAACAAAGTATATGGTGGCTATCATAGTAGTGTTTCTTCACCTGGGTAAAGTGACTAAGTGTTTGTTTAAATAGGTATGGCAAAGATAGGATTTTCCTTATTCAAAATTAATTGGCTCAAAAGCATCCAAAATAACACACTTACGCACGAGTAATTGAACGCCCCTCAAACGCTCCTCAAAAGTAAAGTTTCTGGCTCCACGTGTTAGAACGCTTCGATGAAAATTCGCAAACGCACATCACAGATTGATTTTGAGGTGTAACTTAAAACGCTAGTAACTTTCTCGTCCATTGGACAAATCATGCGTTCTTTATATGTACACGATCATCTTGAAGTGTAATTTCCAATGATACTGATTTCATATCAATTGGAGCTCTAAATGTTCTGGAATATCCAAAATAGTGAACGTCACTCTGATATCTCCATATGATATTGTCCAAATACTCGTCGAATTGCTCCGATATCTTCAAGAATCATTACAACTCAATTAAACTTATTTTGCTACGAAAATTTACAACACACATGGAACTAACAATTATCATTATTATTTGGTCTTTAGAGTTTCCAAATAGTCATTGTACGTCACTTATATTTTGGATGTTAATATTCTTAGTCGGTTAGGTTTTAAAATATAATTTTATTTGTATTTTTCATTGTTCATTTTTTCAAAATTAATCCGAAATAAACCAGAAACAAAGTCCACCAAACTAAATTAAAGAACCAAACCAAACGAATAATAGTGTGTGTCGGCTAAAATAAGGATTTTAATAATTAACTCTTTTGTTGTAATTTTATTGTTGTACTAACTTTTTTTTCCCTCTCAATTATAGGGATTGAAATTGGTGAATTCAGTTTTCTGTCAATATTTTAAGACGATTTATAAGGATTTGGATTGACAAATCAAGCTCGTAACAAAATTGATAGAACTTCATAAACCCTAGTACTTTAAGGGAATGTACGTATTCATCACTTTTTTTTAACTCTATTTGAAAAGGCATAGATATATTTACCATTACTTTTTTTCTTCCTTTCTATTTTTTTTTATGAAATTCATTTTTGTGATTTGGATAAACAGGTTTGATGATACAAAATTCGGAGAAGCTGCGAAAGGCACTGAGGGAGAATGTAATAATGGAGCCAATTGAGATGGATGCATATAACTTCGATCCCAAATGCATTGATTGGGAAGACTACATTATCAACACTTACGTTCCTGGCCTCATGAAATATGTACTCAAACAATATTAGCAAAACAAATTTTAGTACTCCTCTATTTTGTACTTCATGAATCTTAAAATAATGCATGCAAGTAGTTGCCAAAAATAAGCTCCAGCTATATGTAGTGTAATTGTGCTATATATATACCAGGTCCCCAATGGACGTGGTTTGGTAGTGTAGGGCTCAGAATCTCACCTTGAGGTCTTTGATTCGAATCCAGTAAGTGCGTTTCTTATAAGAATCTGGGACAGCCGGAGATTTTACCTGCTCCGCTTAAGCCCCGAAGATGTAGTTTGGCGGTGGAGTTTCCAACGATTTCAAAAAAAAAAAAAAAAAAACCATGTTGGGGAAGAATAATAAAGCAAATATATACTTGACATTGTTAGTAGCCAGTTGATCAGATAATCAAAATCAGAAGAAGCAGATTAAAAATAAATCACCCTTATATAGGCTAATTATTAAGTACTTCTACTCACATGAGATTTTCTAAACTATAAACAATAGCAAATAGACAAAATACATTTATACTAAATCAACATCATAATGAAGTCATACCCATTACATAATGCTCCCGCTAAGTTGCAACCTTATCCTTATTTTTTTTAAAGAAATAATATTTTCAAGGTTTAAACTCGTGAGCGGATAGCAAGTTAACGTTTACAATTTTTAACATGAACTATTACAATAATCATAATGCCTTAAATAATAAATTCTGATCATAATTAAGAATGGCAGTTGAAAATATTTGTTGTTTACATGTTGCGGTTTTCATTTGAAAACGTATTTCACAACGGCAGGCATGTGAGTGTTCATGAAGTACTCATCCCAGTCAATGCACTTCGGATCAAAGTAAAATATATCAGTCTCTATGCTGCTATCTCTAGCTATCGTTCTCAACTTCTCTGTATTTGCATCACAAAAGCTGTATATTTTTTTTAAAAAAAAAAAAAAAAAAAAAAAAAAGCTTAGTTAGTTATTTATATGAAACATATGTTCATCAAATTGATATAAATTAAGAAGAAATTGATTAAGCGTACGGACATTCCACTGAAGAATAAGTATGGTCGATAAAGCTCTACCAATCGCATCACGAAATTGACCTTCCTATTTAGATCGTTATACATTGCCTGAAAGTACTGGCAAAATGCTACATTTGCTAATTCTAGTGCCTGTATTTAAGAAATAAATAATCATGTTAGTGTAAGTGTCCAACAATAATAATAAAGACGAGTCTTAATAGATACCTTATCGCGAAACGTGGATTAAGACTTGAGACAGATGTACCGTTTGGTATAGAGTTTGATGAGTTTATAAACTACCTTATATTCTCAATACAATCTTATAAGCTAACTTATACTCTCAATTAATACTCTTTATCACATGGTGTAAGAAACTCATAGATAAGAAAAGTTTTTGTAGGTAGAGGGATTAAGGCAAGGTTTAGGAAAAGAAAATTAAATAATTACCTTTAGAGGTAGAATGTAACGAATGGTCATGTATTTGTGAAAGCTGGCCATGTCATGAAACAAAGTAACCTTGCCAACTTTAACAGGATTACCATATTTGTTAATCCATGGGTTTTTGGTGAAGTGACGGTAGCCGTACTCATGAAATTCAATGTATCTCAAAGGGTGTTTTGAAGATGATCCCACTTGATAAATATTGACATCAGAAGGTTGCTTTGCATGAGCCACCATTGCCACAATCATAGAATTCACCACCATATCAGCCGGTATCTGCACAATAATTCATCCTTTTCTTTGATTAAATTGCATATAAATTAAATTAATTTGTTCCTACTATCTTACAAATCTGGTTTTGCCACCGATGATAACATAATAATTATAAATTTAAGAGGGCCAATTTAATTAAAAAACTACTCCAGTCCTAAAAATAACTCTGTCCCTTCCAATCCATTCCTGGCTATTGAACATTGCAATGAAACTAGCCATGACTCTATTAAATAACATAATATAAATTAAACAGATTATAGAAATAATATGAACTCACCACATCAACAATTCCATTAAAGTCTCCAAGGAAGCAAGTTAATCTTCCTTTACCATAGCCAACAGCTAAACTATCAATGGTTCTGCAGGAAACATATATAATAATAATAAGAATAATAATAATAATAATAACTTCAGAAATCAATTCATGCTAATTTTGCATATTTATTTTATCTGCATATGCTTACCTGACACCTTCAGTCCAACCGGGAAATGGTTCTTTGTAAGTACTTGTTATGATGGCTGGCCTTATAATAACCACAGACATATTTTCTTTCAAATGCCCTATAACCATCTCTCCCATTGCCTTTGTGAATACGTATGCGTTTGGCCATCCATAGATTTTTGCCCTGAAGAATATTATTCCAAGATTTCACTATTATAATCGAAGTTCATAACCTTGGGTATATTTGTCAATTGATGAAAATAAAAGATATAATTAGGGGTGGCTAAAAATGACAAATATCCGATTTAGCTCATCAAGCTTAAGCCTAATCCCCCACATTCGGGCTAACTCCGTGCTTTACAATGCGAGCTAGGCTTACATCAAAAAACATGAGCCCGGGCCCAAGAACTTAAAAGACTAAAATATTATATAATATTATTAATTTTTATTAGTACACTATTATTCTTTTAAGTATACCTCCTTTTTTTACTAAAAACACCCACTGATTATACTAAATGCACCTCCTTTGTACTAAGTACAGCCATTGAATATATTAATTTTTTTGAATGCATCCCAAATTTTTTTTTGGAACAACACAAATTTTTAATATATTTTTTAATTTGATGTTATTCATAGCAATTAATACTAGCCTTTCATTCAAAAGAAATAATCTTAAAGATAATTCAATAAAATAAATAAATAAATAAATGAAGAAGGATGTACAAGTGATGCGTCTTTTTCTGTTTAATATGACATTAATTTTTATAAATGCAAGATGAAATAAAACAAACAACTATTGTTCCGAGACAGGGTGGGGCAGTTGAGCTTCCCGTACTTCAGTTATAAATATCGAGCATAACTAGGAACAGTAATTAATTAACATTTGTTAAAATATTTATTGGTCTCATTAACCATCTAATATAATAAAAAAAAAAAAGAAAATTGTTGACATTGAGTTTTGTGATTTCTCTCTCTCTTTTCATTTTCTTATATTTTTTTGGTAGTTTTCACCATATTTTTAGAAAAAAAATAAATAAAAGAACAAACTAGAGGAAGAGAAAGGTCAAATTTCATTTTAAAAATAATAATAATCCGTCATACATCACTTAGATACAAATTTTTATTTAAATTTTATAAACATATCATAAAATACAGATTAGTTTTGATTTGATGTTTTGATTGCCTGTGTTAAGGAATATTAAGGAATATTATTATGGAAATTTATATTATGAAATCAATCTCCGAAATAAAATTTTTAGTATCTTTAGGATTCATGATTTTATTATATTTCCCTATTAAATGAAGATTTCCTACTAGAAATTCTATTTCGGAGATTGATTTCATAATATAGTTTTCCATAATAATATTCCTTAATATTCCTTAACGGCCTGAATTTTTTTTAAAAAAAAATTGCTGAAAAATAACTAGATCGGTTATTCAATATATGTGACTAGATCGTGGATTGGGTTTCTGGTTTGGCATTGGACGTGAATGACCAGAGCTTGTCTTCTTGAGAAGAACTGAAGAACATGACTATGGAGGTCAGTTTTGGTTGGAAAATCAATGAACAAGCTTGCTCGTTTGGAGATGTTTGTTGTTGCTTTGTACGTATGTAGGTTCTTGTTTAATTCAAACTTGGTGTTTTTTGGTTGCCATTATTGTTGTATGTATCCAGGGGTGTGTTTCTTATAAGAGTTTGAGACAGTCGGAGATTTTACATGTTCCGCTTAAACGTAAAATGAGTGATTTAGCGGTGGGGTTTTCAACGATTTCAAAAAAAAAAAAAAAATTATTGTGGTATGCTTTGGTGCAAGGAAAGAGCTTTTGACTTAGCTTACTTGAAAATTTGATTTCAAGAAAGCATAGCAACTTTGGAACTATAGTTGTTAGTTGAAGTTTTGTTGGAGAAAGAGACATTTGGCATTTATTTTGTTTATTCTAGTTAGTTTGACTCCACCATGTGGCCTGGCAATTGTCTTGTATTTGAATGCATTTATTTGCTGTTATTATTGTGTTATTTAGAATGTATACGAGTATCGAACTCTTTAAAGTCAGTAACTCTCAATCATGTACTGGAAATTTTGTTGGAAATTAATTTTGATTTTGGATTTGAGTGTGTTTATTTTGATGTTTAAATCTATATTTATATTTAATATATGACAAGGTCTCGGGGAAAATCTTCCAAGCCATACAATCACAAAGGGCTTGGGGGAAAACATCCACTCTAAGCTATCTCAACACTTAGACACGAAGGAGCAATCCCTCATCGAGCCATTTAACATACAAGGGTTTCAGGGGAAATCATCTGACCCCAACCCAAACAATCACAAAGGCTTTAGGGAAAAATCCAACCCGCCATCTCAACACTCGGCTACGAGGAAAAAATCACACCTCGTGCCATTTAATATACCAGGACCTCGAGAGAAATCATCCAACCATGAGTCGTTCAATCGCAAAGACCACTAGAGGAAAAATGTTCAACCTCAGATCATCCAGATAAAAAGCAATAGTAATGACGTCGTCCCACCCTGTGCTTTAAAAACAAAACGACAAAGTAAAGAGGGTAACGTGTCAAACATCGAAACAACAGAGACAGTGTCATATTCGTGTTTCTAAAAACAACAAATGTCACTGATGTGGCATACCACCCAATGCCTACCCAGGTCGCAATCGTCATGTGGGCACTCATCCTCCACATGCTATGCACCTTTCAATCCAATTGCCCCGAGGACCTCTATTAACCTCGGGCGATGGATACCAAAATGGGTGGCAAGCGCCATGGGGGTATTATCCTTCCCCATGCTATGCAGGCCCTGAGGCTACAATCGCCACATAGGCCTTCTAACCTTCCGCGCTATGCACCTCCCAATCCAATCGCTCTGAATATCTCTATTAATCTCAAGCT
>SKCR01029480.1:0-79932 GCA_019454045.1 Zanthoxylum bungeanum | reverse complement strand
GAATTGGAAAGACACGATGATTTATTGCCAACATATTCAGGAATCTCATGGGTCGCTTCCCAAAGATTCACCGATGACGTTTGACTCGAACAGAATTAATCTGGGATTAATTATGAGAGAGAGAGAAAATTAATCTAGGATTAATTAAGAGAAGAATTTATGTGAGATAAAATTCGAATAGAAGAGAGAGAACGATTAATTTGGAATTAATCAATTAAATAATATATTTGATATATTAATTGAAATTATATTTCAATACGGAATTAAAATTGGATTTTAATTCGGGCAAACGAATTAATTTAGAATTAATTCGGGCAAACGAATTAATTTAGAATTAATTCGGGCAAACGAATTAATTTAGAATTAATTCGGGCAAACGAATTAATTTAGAATTAATTCGTAAATGACTTTAATATTTATAATTATGTTGCAATGACAATTTGTTAATTCAGAATTAAACGAACCTGAGCCCGAGCAAAGTCGCGTGTTGGATTCTTCGACTTAAATTCGGAATTTACAAGTGGTGGGACCCACTTGACTTACATCACTAGTTTGACTAGTGATGGAAGTGGTTAAAGGTTAAGTGTAAATCTAAGCTTGCTTGTTTTTCACTCAACCAAAGTCCAACACTCTTTGTCATTTTTAGAATGACATTTTTACCAACTTGATTTTTGGTAAATGGTAATTGAATTTTGGAAATCAATTACACAACACAAAAATCAACTCTCTCCCTCTTACAAGCCAAAATTTCGTGAACCTCTCCCTCTTGCTTAGAAATTTTGCTTCAAAATTTATTCTTACTAGCACATTCAATGAGTCATTCAAGGTGTTAGGGAAACCAATCCTTGAGTTTGGAACACAAATAAAAGGCTTGGACCCCTTCTTCTTCATTAAAAGTTTTGAACTTTCAACATCCAACGAAACGATCAATGTAAGTTTTTCGCAACTTCTTTGAGTATTCACATGAAATCATGACTTAGAAGATCCTTTGAATGTTCTAGGAACCCAACAGTTTAGAGGGAGAACATGGCAGCCTTCCGAGGAGAGCAGAAAGATGGGTCGAGATGAGGTTTCTGATAGGAGATCGGGCAGATCTAATAGTAGATAGTATTCTCCGCATCCGAAACACAGTGGGATACCACCTAGAGGCACACAAAGTGCACCTCCTAGAGGATAGTTCCGTGGGGGTCGGGTGAACAGGTCATAGTAAAGCACAAAGTACCATTTGTTGATCAGAGTGCAGCGAGTGTAGCACCTCGATCGACTAGCACACACTGATGCTATAATTGTGGTCAGGAGGGTCATATCAGTACAGAATACAACAGAGTAAAGAGATGTTACGAATGTCAGTAGTTTGGACATTTGGCCAGAGATTGTTCCGCTGGCGATATATCTCAAGTAGTTGAGCAACCAGCAGGAGGACCAGTGATAGCAGGATGTGGTAGAGGGACCAGTTCTTGTAATAGTCGTGGGTGAGGCTTGGGTTTTCATACAGGGCAGAGGTATAAGGACTCCGAATGGAGCAGATGGTGGTAGATGACAGACATCTCAGACATATAATGCACCTACAACATTTATAAGTTTGATGAATATGTGTCTCAGCCGTATTTGGATAAGTTTGTTGTAGTGTTTATTGACGACATCCTTGTGTATTCGTCCTCCCGAATCGATAATGAGCAGCACCTTCAATTGGTATTGGGTTTTGAGGAGGGAACAGTTATATGCCAAGTTCTCCAATGTGAGTTTTGGCTAGATAGAGTGGTATTTTTGGGACACATCATCTCTGGAGAGGGTATCTATGTAGATCTGTAAAAGGTCGAAGCAGTTCTGAAATGGGAGAGACCGAGAACGGCGACAGAGGTTCAGAGCTTCTTGGGGTTAGCGGGCTACTATAGTCGCTTTATTCGAGACTTCTCTATTATTGCTGCTCCGATGACTCAGCTGACGAGAAAGGAATTAACATTTGTGTGGACTGTCAATTGTGAGAGAAGCTTCCAGATTTTGAAGGAGAGATTGACTACTGCACCGATACTCACTCTACCGTCTAGGCTTGATGGATATATGGTTTATACGGATGAATTGCATCAAAGGTTAGGATGTTTGTTGATGTAGTATGAGAGAGTGATTGTGTATGCCTCGAGACAGTTAAGATCCAAAAGAAGAATTACTCCACCTATGACATAGAGTTTGCAACGATTGTACATGCTCTTAAGATTTGGAGGCATTATCTATATGGTGCCAAGTGTGAGATTTATACCGACCATAAGAGTCTGAAATATCTCCCCACTCAGACAGAGTTGAATTTGAGGCAGAGGCATTGGATGGAGTTCCTCAGTGACTATGATTGTAGTATTACTTACTATCCGGGGAAAGCCAATGTAGTTGCTGACGCACTCAGTAGGAAGAATGTGGGTAAACTGTAATTTTTTGAGAGCTAGACAAAGGATGTTTAAGGAGATGGCGACATTACGTTTGGCCTTTGAGGTATCTGACAGAGGAGTGCTTCTTGTTCATATGAAGGTCAGACCTAAATCGCTAGATTGACTCAAAACAGCAAAAGACAAGGATGAACAATGTAAGAAATGGAAAGCAAAGACTGCAGAGGGAGAGGTTACTACTTTCAGATTGAGTTCAGATGATGTATTACTTTTTGGTGATAGAGTTGTGGTACCACCTACCGGTGCACTTAAGCAGGATATTTTGGATGAAGCTAATGATGCCCCGTTATAACATGCATCCTGGGAGTACCAAGATGTATCAGAATCGGAAAGAAAACATACTGGTGGTCGGGAATGAAGAGAGATAGTACAAAGTTTGTATCCCGTTGGCTGGTTTGTCAGTAGGTCAAGGCAGAGCATCAGCACCCAGCTGGATTACTCCAGCCTCTACCTATACCTGAGTGGCCGTGGGAAAACATTGCGATGGATTTTATAGTAAGGCTACCGAGGACACAGAAAGGCAACGATGCAATTTGGGTCATATTGGACCTATTGTCTATGTCTGCTCATTTTCTACCGATTCTAGTTACATAGGGACCGAAGTGGCTAGCAGAATTGTATGTGGAACAGATTGTGCGGTTACATGAAGTACCAACATCGATTGTATCAGATAGAGATGCCAGATTCACTTCTCATTTTTGGCAGGGTTTCCAAAAGTCTATGGGATCGAAGATTACTATGAGCATGACATTTCACCCTCAACCTGACGAGCAGTCTGAGCAGACTATTCAGACATTGGAGGACCTACTGAGATCGTGTGTATTGATTTTGCTGGAGGATGGGATGGTCATTTACATCTGATAGAGTTTGCCTACAACAACACCTTCCAGATGAGTAATGGTATGGCTCCATTTGAGGCATTATATGAGAGGAGGTGCATGACTCTTGTTTATTGGGGCGAGGTTGGAGATAGACAGATTCATGTTTTAGACTTGGTAGATTTGACATTTGAGAGGATCAGACTTATCCGAGCTGGACTGTTGGAGGTGCAGAGTCGACAGAAGAGTTATGCTGACGAAAGAAGAAAGGACCTTGAGTTCCAAGTGGAGGATAAAGTCTTCTTGAAAGTCTCCCCTTGGAAGGGAGTATTGATATTTGACTGGAAGGGAAAGTTATATTGGTCCTTACGAGATATTGGAGATATTGGGAAAAGTGGCATATCGTCTGGCATTACCACCAGAATAGAAAGGATTCACAACATATTTCACGTGTCAGTATTGAAGAAGTACGTACCAGATCCTACTCATATCTGGAGAGCAACCGATAGAATTGAGTGAGAATATTACTTATAAAGAAAAGCCTGTGAAGATTGTAGAGCGAAAAGTTCAAGAGTTGAGATCCGGACATATCACCTTAGTAAAGGTCATATGGACTAATCATCACATACAGAAGGCGACTGGGAAGTGGAACAGGACATGAGAGAGAAATATCCATAGCTATTTGAAGATTGAGAAAATTCGAGGATGAAATTTTTATAAGGTGTGTAGATTGTGATAACTGTCATCAATTTTCTTATTTTATTTAAATTCCCCTAATCTCATAAATCCCCACACAACCAGCCCCCACCACTCTCCTAATAAAACTCAACCACCTCCTTATTTAAAGCAACAATTAACCCTAACTCTTCCTTTAGTGTGTGTTTGAGGTGAATAAATAGAGAGTAAGCTTACTACTGAATTGACTTACAGAGATCAGTGAGTAATCAGAGGGAGAGAGTTGAACAGTTAGAGAGAGAAACAGACGTGTAGAGAGAGAAAACACAAACCAGAAGAGAGAGAAGGTTGAGAAGGAGAGAGAAAGGGTCGTTCGACGTCTTCCGGTCACCTTTTCCGGTGAGTGACCACTCCGGAAAATCCCCTCGCCGAGACAAAGCCAACGCCGTCGGTCCGATCACCGGAATCCTCCACACGCGCTCCCACGCGCCACCCATACGCCCATGCATCGTTGATCCATGCGCCCATGCGTCGCCATGCGTGCAGTACACCTCCCGGACCAGAATCTTTCCTCATCGAGATACGCGGGTTAGACACCTCGTTTGCCCAATTAGGACTTCGGTTGTCGTGAAACGAGCCAAGAACGAGAGTTAATGCCGTTCGATCGTTCGTTGGTGATCACCGAGCATCCGCCATTACCACCACTGCAGTTCTGATCCTGGTGACGTGTTCTGTCCGTTGATCACCTCATTCTGAAATTTTGAAATCATTGGAGCTCGGCATGTTATATTTTACAGTTTTAAGGGTGTATTTGTAAGATTTTGAGAGCTTTGGACTTATTCGTAATTTGGCATGTTTAGGGATCTAAATGCATGAATTCTGATTTCTAGTGAGTAATAGGTGATAAATGAGAAGTTTGGGACTAAATTGATAATATTGGAGAGTATTGGGGTTAAATTGTAAATTTGAAAAGTTTAGGGGTAAAATCATAATTTTAGTAAAATATAGGGAACTGATCGTAATTTTATAATTTTTCCAGATTTTAGCGAGGACATATAGATATAGAGAGTTTTGCGTGGATTGAGGTAAGTACAAAGCACGATGATTCCCTTAACATAAATATTTGTTGTTTGATATTTGATATGTGAGTTTACGTAATATATATATATATATGTTTGAAATTGATTGAGAAATCGATAGCATAAGAACATAAATTTTGAACAAAAAAATTGGGTATAAATTGTATGCTTGTACTATGAATCAAAGTATTTGTGTAATATGTGATTTTGATATGATTTGATGGATGAAATGCGATGAGATGTGTTGTATTGGATGCTATGTGAGATTGTTGTTATGCTGCCGGATTTAGTATGATAATGGTCGGATATGTGAGATTATGCGAGATAGCAGAGGCATGTGGTTCAAACGAATTCCTTTTCTTATAAGGATAGGATAACTTATCTCCTTATCCCATAAGAATATGATAACTTATCTCCTTTATCCCATAAGAATATGATAACTTATCTCCTTACCCCATAAGAATAGGATAATTTATCTCCTTACCCCATAAGCATATGATAACTTATCTCCTTACCCCATAAGAATATAATAACTTATCTTTTTATCCCATAAGAATAGGATAACTTATCTCTAGAGCATATCTCGCTATATGGTCGGTCTCTAGGAGGTCAGTCACAATGGTCCTCTGAATTGAGAATGCTGGTATCGATCTGACAATACCTGTCCACCCGAGCTTAATTGGTCGGTCACTGATCACCAAGTGCTCGGCCCCTTACCGTTGGCGTATGCAACATCCAATGGTCGGGTCGACATTAATGGTCTCGATCAAGAAGGGAGTTACTCCTTTACCCATGCCGTACTGCTTAAATATCATAGTGTTTAAAAAACAACATCAACAATTATATTTTACTATAAAACTTTACACTTTACTTTTAATATTTACAAAACCTTATATTTTATATTATGTCATTATATAAATTGCATTGTACTATTAGTAATAAAATGTTACATCGATTTGGTTGCTTAAGTCCTAGGTTCGAATGTAGATGATACACTTCCTGTAAGAACTTGGGGCAGCCAGATGTTTTACTTCCTCCGCTTAAGTCCGGATCAGATGGTTTGGCTGCAGGATTTCTAACGTTTCAAAAAAAAAAAAAAATATTACAGCCCAATATCTCTTTAAGTAAAATATTATTTTTCAATATTTCTTGTAGTCAAATGTAAGTTAATAATAGTAGGATGTATTTTTATAAAGATATAAAAATAAAATTGTTGACGGCTAATTTTGGTCTCAGGGGCAATAAGGGTTTTTTTACTCCCGAGACAATCCTCCCTCAATAGTGAATTGTTCGGTTATGGGGGAACCAAAAGAAAATTTGGAAAAAGATAGACAAATACACCAATCAACAAGGAGATTTAACGTGGTTCGGCGGATCAAAGCCAACCTACGTCCACGGACACAAACCGAATAATACTTTTTATTACCGAGATATGCTTCTCTGATATCTCTTGTGTTTTATAAATCTGATCGTAATGATTTTGATATTGATTCTGATGCCTCTTACGCGCACTCTACCCTCTTATTTATAATAGTGTAGAAATCAGATTCCTTCTCCTACAAGAATTTCCTAGTTGAGACAATTTTCTTTTCCCATAAGGATTCCTAATTTAAAACTACTTTCAATTCCTTTATCCTATTAGGATACTAACTCATCAGTTTACCTCATAAAAGTAGGATAGCTTGTCATCTTATCCGTAAGAGTAGGGTATCTTATCTTCCGGAGCATGTCTTGCCACATGCTCGGTCTTCATGAGGTCGGTCATAATGGCCATTTGAACTGAGAATGCTTCTGCCGATCTGATAATTGCCCGGTCATCCGAACTCAAGTGCTCGGCCATTTACTCATGTGGTCGGGTCGGTATTAATGATCATGACCAAGAAGGGAATTTACCTTTTTACCCATGTCGTACTCCTTAAATAACATAGGACCTGAAAACACCATCAATATCTGTCCCCTAGTTCTCGGTTCCAACGAGTTATACAAGTTGGTGCCGGGAACTATATAAGAGTGGTATGGTTGATGAACTGATAGCCGATCTTCTGAAGGAGAAATTTCGTCGGCCCACATTTACATCCTGATCAGTCTGACTCAGGTGTTCAGCCTGACTTTCTTCCTACCGAGGTGAAATCCCCTCATTGCCCTTCTGTAATTTTGCCCCTCGAGACGCGCAACCGTCACATCCTTTTAAATGCCCATCAGATCACTTCTAGTGTTCAACGGGAGCTTGCCACTTGTCAACCGTCCGTCATTCCCCCGCCAAAAAGCGAACAATCTGACTGCTATTGTTAACGCAAAGGACTTCCAATCTCACAAATCCATTTAATTTTGGAAGATCATTTTAAAAGACGACACGTGGCACACTAAGGTTTCTATTTGACTCAGAAATATTACATCAAGTTTAGCTTCCCGTTTCTTGAGCATGTTCATCAACTGTCTTTCCACTGATGGTTTTGGTTTTAAGATTGTAGGTTGATGGTGGATAAGATGGAAAATGTGGTTCAGTGAAATATGCTGGTTCTTTATTGACATACCAAGATTGATTTTGATAATTATGCCACCCTGAGTTATACTGGAACATGTATTGATCGCTTGGGTGGTTACCATCACATATCTTACATCTAATCATTACGTTATGAAATGTTTTGAGCAAATGTTGTGTTATTTATCTCTGACATCCAAGGATAGTTGTTGGGCTGGACAACAAGCCTCAGAAAACCGGACTGCTACCTACTCCCTGATATGAGGTGTATATTCACCTCTTAAAGCTCGTAATGCTACCATCGCCCATAGTGATCCATTTTCAACCACCTAAAAATAAAAGAAAGAAATAAAAATTACGAATAAAAGTAAAGAGAATTCGATACAAGTAAAGCAGAAAGCTTCAAAATTAATAGCGCAAGAAAAATAAGTCCCCGGCAACGACACCAAAACTTGATCGGTGAAATCACACACACCAAAATATTGTGCTTCATCACTTCCCTAGATTAAAAATAAAATGCTGGGGGTAAGAGGATCCACTTTTACTATTTCAAATCTAGAAATCTCCCTTATTATAATATATAAATTTACATTATATTACCAACCGACCATATAGGCGGTATTCTGATTAAGTCATGTGATAATTAATTACAATCGACCATAAAGGCGGTATCCAATTAAGTCAGGTTTTAAGATAATTTATTTATTATAATTTAATGGAGATTAATCTAAATTATCATAATAAAAGTTTCACCCTTCCCCCATCAGAAATTAACTACAAAATATAAAAGAAAGATAAATAAATAAACTATTATTACTTCTAAAAATAAAAATACATTACTATTAATATATAAACAAGATAAAATCCTTACATCCTTATTAATAACCTTAAGGAAAGTATGAATTTGGAAAATGAAATCAGCTGCTATTTATAGGTGAATTTCGAGCTTGCACATCGTGACGCAGAAGGTGTTGCGCGTCGTGACACGCATGGATTGATGATATATGTACGTGGTTTTGTTGAGATGTTGACATGCGGCACGCGTTGCGCTATAGTAGATGGCGGCTGTCGGTAGATCAATAATTATGCTGATGTCATGATGACATGATGATGACGCACGTGATGACACGGTGATGATGCGTGTCGGAAGCTGAATAATTTAGGCGTGTCACACGACGCTAGAAAGTGGTGCGCATCGCGATGCGTGAACAAAAAATTTCTCATTTGCCCTTTTTTGTCTGTTTTTCATCTTTTTAGCCCCAAGTTGATTCCATTGAGTCCCAAAACTTTATTTATCTGTAAAACACATAAATATATATCAAAACATTCATCAACCCGAGAAATAATACAAAATATTAGGTCAAAGGGGTGGTAAATATTGATATATTTTTTGTTCATCACGTCACGATGCCAATTTACTAGCATCGTGATGTATAGCACCAAGATGGCTCTTGTTTCAGTTTTTTTCGTGGGGGCGTCGTGACGCCATTAAGCTAGCGTCGCGATGCGAATAACAGAGGAAGCTCACTGCCTCATTCTGTTTGGTGGACGTCATGATGCTCTTATAAAACATGAGTTTTATGGTTTTGGAGGCATGGGGAAAACCCACCTCAGATGTAACTTGACACAGTTATAGAATTAACGGATACAAATATCTTGTGAACACGTAGTTTAGGATTAGGGATGATAGATGCCCCTAGATCCCAGATTTAGAGTCTGGAGGGTAGCATAGATCCACACCTTAGCTCCAGATTTATGTCTTGGGTGACGGCGAGACGTAACACCCAAGACCATCAAATATTTATGTATGGGAGGGCGCCCCCAATCACCAGATTTTTCGTATGGGGGGACGGCGAGATGTAACGCCCCCATGTGCCAGATATTCAGATACAAATTTCTCAGAAATAGATTTTTAGAAATGGATTTCCAGAAACAGAATTTTCCGAAAAGATAAGTTTTATGAAAGGGTTTTCAGAAAAGATTTTCCAGAACAATTTTGCAGAAAGAGATGTGTTTTCATATAGAACGAGATTTTAGAAAAAATTATTTTCCTGGGAGAATTTTCAAATTTTAGAACCATTAATTTTCATAAAGAATCAGTTTTTGTCTTAAACTGTCCACTCACTAGATCGTTCAAACGATCTAAACCATCCCCTACTCCAAGTTTCTTATTCTGCAGGTATACTCTCGAGGATGAGCTCGAGATGATGGATACTGATGGCAGTCACTACATTTTTTAGTCCACCAGGTCGAGTTAGAGATGTGGTACAATCACAATTTAAGAAAAAGTCACGTATCATGCATTTTGTATAGTTGAGACTATATATATGTAGTAAATTAAAGTATCATTGACAGAGACATAGATGTAATGTTTTGTGCTCACAATTATGAGTATTAGAGGTGCAATGTATGTTATTGAATTGGGTAAAGGTTCCTATGCATGAGTCTATATTTGAGATGAGTTAGTAGTGATGTACATATTCAGTGAGTTAGAGGCTCATGGGGATAAGACGACCTATTATCTACCGGTAGCATCTCCGGAAGGGGATGTTATGAAGATGGTATTAAAGCATGGTATAGGGAGTCAGTGACTTCAGTGGGTAGAGTGTTGGGGTATTGTATACGTAGTATGCCCATGGTACTAGTATATGAGGCACTACCTCTCCAGTATCCTATCCTCGAGTATGTCCTCAAGTCCTAAAGATAAGTTAGTAAGAAATTTCCAAGCTTTTCGAATATTCTTCCTTATAATAGTAACCATACTCTTTGTCCAAGTTGAGAAACCTTCTGTAGTAATCTTTGTGGATCATCAGAAGCTCAGGATAAGTTACGAGAATAGATAGTAATGTTCTAATGGTACCCACCCAGGAAAGTAGAAATAGAAAGAGAAAGCTAAAAAGAAAAGTAAAAGATAAAATACAGATGCTTAAGGAACTAGAGGCAGTAAGGAGTAGAGATCTAAAATCAGATAGATAAGATAGTATCAGAACCTATATTAATAAAGAGAATAGAATAAGCCTGAACAAGAGTAAACTTTCGAGTAGACTCAGGTAAAGTTCCTTCCCTTCAAGCAAGATTCATTTCATTCTCAGAAAATTCCTTTGGATAGATTCAATATCCCTTGAGTATCTTGTAAGAGATAGCAAGATCCTCTGATTAACGAAGGATAGTTAGAAACATAAAAGAAACAAGAATTTTGGATAGTAATGGGAGTTTCTGATAGACATGAGATGTCACAAAGGATATAAAGATTTTAGATACCCAAACTCAGCGATACCAGTTAAGGAAATTATCCTGATAAAGTCTATCTCATACCTATTAAATGAGTAATAGACTCTACCAGGTTATAGAACACCAGAACAAAGACATAGATACATGTTGAGATGTAAAGGCTTGTTTCGTCCTTTACCAGCATAGATAAAGATAACCGTATGGAAGCTCGACGATAATTTATCCTAAGCAAGAAATAGAGAATACTGAAAGATAGACCAACAAAAGAAGAATCAATGAAACCTTACCTAAGTCAAAATGGATATGTTTGTAATACCAATAAGAATCCATAGATCGGACCAATTCTAATGGGAATCCTCGAAAGTGTAAAAAAGGCAGACCTATGAGATTGAGGACATTCAGAAGTTAGCAAGAGTACTAGTGTGAACAGTAGGTTAAACGACATAGCTGTAGCCTATAGAGCAGAGAGAAGAGATCTAGGAAGTAGCCGAGAAGAATGAACAACCACTAGCCTCAGCAACACGACTTAAAGCCAAGAGATGAGATAAGGAAATAAAAAGAAGGATACATAAAGTGTCAAGAGAGTTCAGTACGCATAGTAGCATAGATAAAGTAACTCGAATGCAGTAATGTAGATGGAGGCCCTAGAATAGTGATAAAAATTGAGAAACTTTAAGACATAGGGTAATCGATGTACATCCCAACAGAACGAATATTAATGCTTCCTTTCAGTGGCCCCGACTTTAGTAAGTATATAGACACTTAACTAGACAATCATCGAGCTTAAGTAAATAACAGTAATGTGTATTCACAGATATCTTTGGAATGCATGCATTCACCCTCAACTTAGAGCCCATTAAAGAGAACAATAGGTAAAGAAAAGTATCTGAGGGAATAGATAGATCACAAGATGGCTAAATAGCTTAACCAAAAAGTTCAACGTAACTTAGATAAGAATCATTAGATGGTAATATTTTATACGAGATAGAGTGAATTGAATTCATGGTATGTCTAGCCAGATCTAAAAGAAATAAACTGCCATATTATAGAACAGACAGCCTTTGAGAAAGTAAAGGCGTAAAGGAGTAAGGAGCCAGGGTAAGAAACGTAGAGAACGACCCCATGAGTTAGATATGATTTATAAAGAGCCCTCCATTTTACTAGAATGGAAGGACTAGTGTAGGCACTGCATTTTGCATATAAGTCCCGATGATGAGTCTCGTACGGAGGCACTACTCTTTAGGTTGCGAAAGTCGCGGGAAACGAAAGGCGGAAGGGGAAATTCAGAATAAGTATGTCATCGGATTCAATTCACATGTTCAGTGCTTTCATTCGTGCTGCGTTTGTGAACATGTTTGAACATCAAGCAGATTGTGGGCGTTCGTGCAGTGTTCGAATCGGCGTTTGAACGGTGTCGGTACTTCTGGTTTTGTTGCTAGCCTCACGCCCAAGCCCAATTAGCCCACCAAAACCCCCACCCAAAAATAATTAAAACATTTAAAACATGTCACAAATTAAAATAATATCCTTCTAAATCAAATATATCACCTTCCCAATCAAACAAATCTCCTCCCTAACTTAAAAAGATCTTTCCTTGTGAGACACTAATCAAAATATTCCCCCCATTAATTACTTGATCCATTCCTATTCAAACCTTAGAAACCCTAGCCTTTGCCTATAAAAAGAAGCCTAAACCAACCTTTCACACCCTAGCAGATACATACAAATCACATAAAATTCTGCAAAGCATTAGCACCCAAAACTCTCCTAGCATTCACGCATAACTCAGACAAAAAATATCAAATAAAGTCCACGCCCAATACAAGTAAGAAGTAACAAGAAATAATTCTATTCTCATCCTCCCTCCATTGCCGAAAACACTAAACCAAAACCCCTCATTGCCGCACAAACACAACTTGAAACTGTCCCCTAATATCACTGAAACAGCACCCTAATAACAGCCCCCTACATCACCGAAAATAGTAGCCTAAAACCGCAAAATAGTGACAAAAAAACAGCAGCAAAACAGCAACAAAACGGAGTAAAAACAGCAGCCCCAAGCAGTGAAACAATGAAAGGAAGCAATGGACCAGTGAACCGGAGGAGTTGCGGAGCATCAACCCTTCTGACGGCCGTGTAACGCACTTTCGAGAGACGACCTAAGAGGTTAGACCTGAGGGCACTTTTCTTATTTATTTTCATCCATCTTTTAATTGTTTTATTTATTTTCTTTGCATGAGAGTCGTTTGTGGATGCATGTTGTGGCCTTTGAATGGATGGGAAAATACGTCGTCTCTTGTGGTATATAGGATGGAAACCCAGACGTAAATTCCGTAGCCGAATCTGAATGGACGGTAGTGTGGTCTGTACTAGGGAAACAACTCCACGTACCACTTGAGCAAACGGCACATGTTTCACTTTCCTTTTATCTAGTTTGTTTATTATTCACATTTTATATTCCGCCATTTACTTTCTGTACGTTATTTGTTTGTGTATTGATGATGCAGCGTGCATGGGCTAACTAGGGTGGATTTAAGGTCCTCTATTCGAGGGAAAATGCCTAAAGGCTACCTTTACCACGATGTTTTGCCGCGCCGGACGAAGTATGTTTGATTGAATGTGAGATATGTTTAATCAGACATACGGAGTTCCACATCTTTGTCTTATTCATTTGCATGCATAGTAATATATTGCGCATGGGCTAACTAGGGTGGATTAAAGGTCCTCTATTTGAGGGAAAATGCCAAAAGGCTACATTTACCACGATGTTTTACCACGCCTTTTGTTATGACATTGACCTTTTGCATATCATTGCTCTATTTACGCATGTATTGCATTCTAGTGCGCATGGGCTAACTAGGGTGGATTAAAGGTCCTCTATTCGAGGGAAAATGCCTAAAGGCTACCTTTACCACGATGTTTTGCCGCGCTGGATGAGGTACACTCGATTGAATGGGAATGAGTTCAATCGGGCACACGAGGTCCTACATTGCTCATTTGCTCATCAGTGTATGTGTTTGCGTCGTCTATCATGCATCAGTTCTTGTCCCGTTATAAAACGTTCTCGAACGCTATACGAACGCGAACCTTCTGTTTACCATTCGAACGTGTTTACGAACGCTACAAGAACACACATACACTGAACTGATTCCTTTTCATCATATTTCATGCATAATTGCTTCTTGGGTGATTCCTCTTGCATCATGTAATTAATCATACCATTCCATTATTAATACTTTTACTATTATCATCTATTTGTCATTCCTGTATTTATCTATTTGAGGTGTTAATGAGATTGTGTTCAAGCATGATTAGATCGTTACTACGTTACTTGTTTCTTAAGCATGATTTAGCCGTTAGTACGTTATTCCTCCATGCATGATTTGGTTATCTTCTTTCTCAATAGACGTTCAATTTACGTTTATGTTTAGGTTGTTATTTATTTTTCAACATGTTATTTAGATTGTGTTTGATGATTCAACATGTTCATTAGATTATTGTTATTTAGATTGTGTTTGATGATTCAACATGTTTATGAGATTATTGTGTGATATCGTATGTTTACCGTTATGATGATTTATTTTATACATGTGAACTTAGATTTAGAATACCCTTGTAATATATGTTACTAGATTCGATTAAATTATTGCACAAATCATATCATTACAAGTGGCATAAGTAAGGGACAATTCCGAACCCAACGGTTTGAGGTCTTCCCTTGCGAGGGGTGAGTGTGGCCTTAAATCATTTTCTCGGTTCACACCGGGTGGCAACTCCATGTTATTTCTCCGGTTTAGTTCCCCCGTGGGCTACTCCGTACTCTCAACTAGGCGGAGAGCTTGGAACAGCGTCATCCAACATCTGTGTCCTACAGTCTGGCAACTCCACTGGGGATAGAGAATTGGCCCCGAAATAATGCCTTGTAATGATTGTGATTTGTGCTTTAATTAACCGTATTTATCATGGGTTGAAAAGGGTTTAATCAGAGGCACTTTTAAGGCTAGGTAATGGTTTGGTGTCTTCCCTTATTCACTATCTTTCTATAAGGAAAATCTGCGAAGGCACCTAGATAATCATGTACTTGTAGCCTACCGTGATGGACTAATTTGGAGGACTCGTTGTTTATTCATGTCACCAAGTGATAAGAGCCTAAGAGGCTTGGGTTTTTAAGAGAGTTTGCTTCGCCCTCCCTCTGGGGAATCTACAATGGGAAATCCATTTCACAGTCAGTCACGCACCATAACTCGGTGGCACGTATTGTAAGGTATAAAAAAGGTGTGCTCACTTGGTCGCTCGAACCCTTGAGTGAGGAGACCTAGTTGTGGGCAATCCTTCACCAGCGAGAGTCTTTGTCTACACTCCCGCAAACCCACACGTAGACCAGAGTTATATGACCTATAGCAACTATTTCCTTGTGCTTGTGGACCATCTTCATTTGGATGCAGTTGGACTTCTTGTCAGAAAGGCGAACTTGTTCGGCCATTTAAACTGGGACGAGTTCATATCCTATGACAATTGGGCCAAAAGCTTCCAAAATTTCGATGGGCCCCTATGTAGAAATTATTGCTTTATGCTTGAATTATCTCTTTATGCTTGTATTTAGGGACCATCACCATTTGGATTAAGTTGGACTTCTTGTCAGATTTGTGAACTTGTTGGGCCATTTAAACTGGGACGAGTTCGTATTCTATGACAATTGGGCTAAAATTTTCTGAAATGTCGATGGGCCATCCTGTGTTGGGCTCTTTATCATTGAATTTGTTTAACCACGTTATTGCAAAGGTGTAAACCTGTTGGGCCTTTTCAACTGGGACAACTTTTCACCTTGCAATAATATGATTGAAGCTTTAAAATGACAATGGGCCGAATTATATGTTCCACACATCGCACATATCTCATGCATCTCATGCATACACACATCATGTTAACTCTCTTATGTCTTAAGAGCCATCATAGATATCCGTTGGGTTAGGGAAAATGGAAGACTTGTGAAAAGGCCAATAGCAAACATAAGCGAATTAGAGAATAAAACATCCCGTATGGATTAGTGGAAACCAATCTCACCAAGGTTACTGAACAGTTGTAAACTTTGACTGTTGCTATGGACAATATGGTTGTGCCCCATGCTGGGGAAAACTCTGAGAATGAGAGGTGTGAAGACCCTCCGACTAGATTGAATGATGATATTCCGGGTTTTGATGATGATATGGCCGAATATGCCGCGGGAAGAATAGCTGGGTCACAGGCCGAAATACAGAAGCTCCAAGATCAGGTAGAATCAGTTACCCACAAAATAAGGGGTAAACATGAAGATTTGCTAGATTATGAGGCAATGACCTTTGAAGAACAGCTGACGGCTCAGTTCAAGATGCCTGATATGGCCAAGTTCAACGGGAATAGAGATCCTAGGGTCCATCTCCGACAGTATGTTTCAGTTATGAGTTCAGTGGGCCTGTCACAGCGCCAAGTTCAGAAGATGTTCGGGATGTCGCTTGAGGGGGAACCCGCAGTGTGGTACCATAGCCTTGAGAGAAAGGTTAAGGAATATTGGAGGGAACTGGCAGAAGCTTTTCTGAAACAGTATGTTACAGATTTGGAGATCGACTTGTCGCTCCGCAACTTGGAGAATACCAAGCAGAAACTGAAGGAAAGTTTCAAGGAGTATGTAGACCGCCGAAGAAGCCAGCTTCTAAAGATGCAGACTCGGCCCTCAGAGAATGACCAAATCAAAATGATCATCAAGGGCACCAAGCCCTCCATTTATGGCAAGTTGAGAAGGATGACCTCCATGATTGTAGATTTTCGACAGCTAAGGGAGACTGTCATGGACATCGAAGAAGAAGAAGCGGAGAATAGAAAGTTCTATGGCCAGAATAGAAGGACTTTTGGGGGACATTCTAAGACCAAGCCCGCTACTGCCTAGGTTGCTGCCATCAGGAACTGGCATTTCTCTAACCTGGGTAAGCCTTTATCTAAGGTGCTTGAGAAGCTGAAGGCGCAAGGACTCCTAAAACCCTTAGAGCCTAAACCACTTCCAGATCCTATACCACCCAACCTTGACCTAAGCTTGTATTGCCACTTCCATCAGAGGAGAGGCCACGAAACTGACAATTGCACTCGCCTTAGGCATGAAATCCAAAACCTCATTGATGCCCATAAAATACCCGATACTGAGAAAGAACAACCCAACACACACCGGAACCCCCTACTGAACTATCACTCCGTCCCACCGCCTACCTACATGATCAACTCCGGCTTGCCAGAAAGTTTTTTCCTCCAAACTCTCAACCACCCAATTTCTTTTATGGGGATGGGGAACAACAGTAGTAGAGAACCATAGGCCGATGAAGAAGGCAATGCTCTGAATGATGAAGTTGTTCCTCATAGTTTATTTGATCTTGCATTTTTAAGACATTGATTTCTTGCTCGAACCTTTTCTTGATGATAGTAAAGACGTTCATTTCGCTTACTTGCCTGAGTCTCTTCCTTTCAACCTGCAACATCAGTACATTTGACAAAAGCATGATACTCAGCGATGTTTAGAACACAGGGAATCCTCGGATAAGCAAGCAGAATAGACAGGATAGCCATTCAGAAATTAGGAAACAGGGCGGTGAAGCTGTCAGACTTAGAAGAGAATGAGCTCACCGAGCCAACCAGTGTGGATATAGTGAAACAGTATTTTGGTCGAGGAAGAGAAGACCAAATAGTCACCGAAGGAACTGGCAGAAGACCTAACCCAACGAAATAGGAAATTCATTCATGCATGCATGCATACACGTAACATATTTGCATTCTTTTTGTGTTTCTTCTGTTTTGTAATAACAGGTTTCAACTAAGAAAAAGAGAAAGTGGCAAAAGCAAGCCAACCAGAAGCAGCAACAGTACAGTGTCATCAGTTTCAGGAATGAATCAGTATTAGTTTGGGGGTGAGGCCCATGTCAGTATCAGTTTGGATGCGAGGCCTACATCAACATTAGTTTGGAGGCGAGGCCCATGTCAGCATCAGTTTTGGGGATGAGTCCCTGGGGTGAGTCCCACATCAGCATTGTCAGTATCAGTTTGGGGATGAGTCCGGGGGGCAAGGCCCACATCAGTATAAGTATCAGTTTTGGGGATGAGTCCCAAGGCCGAGGCCCACATCAGTTCGAATTTTGGGGATGAGTCCCAGGGTCGAAGCCCGCACATCAGTAATAGTTTTGGGATGAGTCCCAGGGCCGAGACCCACATCATTTTCAGTTTTGGGGATGAGTCCCAGGGTCGAGGCCCACACATCAGTATCAGTTTTATGGATAAGTCTCGGGGCCGAGGCCCACATCAGTTTCAGTTTTGGGGATGAGTCCCAGGGGCGAGGCCCACATCAGTATCAGTCCAGGGTTGAGGCCCACATCAGTATCCGTCTGGGGCGAGGCCCACATCAGCATTGTCAGTTTCAGTTTTGGGGATGAGTCCCGGGAGCGAAGCCCACATCGACATCAGTTTTGGGGATGAGTCTCAGGGTCGTGAACCACATCAGCATCAATTTGTGGATGATTCCCAGAGCCGAGTCCCACATCAGTTTCAGTTTTGGGGATTAGTCCTAGGGTTGAGGCCCGCACATCAGTATCAGTTTGGGGGATGAGTCCCAGGGTCGTGACCCACATCAGTAGCGGTTTTGGGATGCGTCCTAGGGTCGAGGCCCACACATCAGTAATAGTTTTGGGATGCGTCCAGGGTCGAGGACCACAAATATCATCAGCAATTTTAGGGATGAGTCCCAGGGTCGAGGCCCGCATCAGTATTAGCTTACGGGTTAGGCCCACATCAACATCAGTTTAGGGGCGAGGCCCTATCCGCGTCAGTTTGAGGGCGAGGCCCATGTCAGTATCAGTTTGGGGATGAGTCCCAGGGTCGAGGCCCACACATCATCAGAACGCCGAAAATGGCACTCCGAAAATGGAGCACGGTTCGGAAATGGACCAAGGAAGGCCTAACCTATCAGAATAGAAACATATCCTTGCATACATGCATACATATCACATACATGCAATTTTTGTTTGTATTAGCAGGTTTGTAACGGTAAAGACCATCTCATCAAGTGACGCTTCAAAAATGAGCCACGTTCTCGCACAGGACGGTTCGGAAATGGACCACAACAAATGTCGGAAATGGCGCTCCAAAATGGAGCACAGATAACAGATGCCGAAAATGGCGCTCCAAAATGGAGCACACACGACAGATGCCGAAAATGGCACTCCAAAAATGGAGAACAATTCGAAAATGGACCACCAAATCAACTAAACTCAAAGCAACAGGCAAGTCAAGTGGCAGCTGGCAAGCCAGGTAAGTAAAAATGCATTGCACAACATTGATAGGATTTTCATTGTCTTACACTGCACAAGCCCCATCAAAGTAGGGGCGATTATAGGCACTGCAATTTGCATATAAGTCCCGATGACGAGTCTCATACGGAGGCACTACTCTTTAGGTTGCGAAAGTCGCGTGAAACGAATGTCGGAAAGGGAAATTCAGAATAAGTATGTCATCGGATTCAATTCACATGTTCACTGCTTTCATTCGTGCTGCGTTCGTGAACACGTTCGAACATCAAGTAGATTGCAGGCGTTCGTACAGCGTTCGAATCGGCGTTCGAACAGTATCGGTACTTCTAGTTTTGTTGCTAGTCTCACGCCCAAGCCCAATTAGCCCACCAAAACCCACCCAAAAATAATTAAATCATTTAAAACATGTCACAAATTAAAATAATATCCTTCCTAAATCAAATATATCACCTTCCCAATCAAACTAAATCTCCTCCTTAACTTAAGAAGATCTTTCCTTGTGAGACACTAATCAAAATATTCCCCCCATAATTACTTGATCCATTCCTATTCAAACCATAGAAACCCTAGCCTTTGCCTATAAGAAGAAGCCTAAACTAACCTTTCACACCCTAGCAGATACATACAAATCACAGAAAATTATACAAAGCATTAGCACCCAAAACTCTCCTAGCATTCACGCATAACTCAGACAAAAAATATCAAAGAAAGTCCACGCCCAATACAAGTAAGAAGTAACAAGAAATAATTCTCTTATCCTCCTCCCTCCATTGGCGAAAACACTAAACCAAAACACCCCAATTGCCGCACAATCACAACTTGAAACTGTCCCCTAATATCACTGAAACAACACCCTAATAACAGCCCATTACATCACCGAAAATAGTAGCCTAAAATCCCAAAATAGTGACAAAAAAACAGCAGCAAAACAGCAGCAAAACGGAGTAAAAACAGCAGCCCCAAGCAGTGAAACAATGAAAGGAAGAAGTGGACCAGTGAACCGGAGGAGTTGCGGAGCATCAACCCTTCCGACGACCGTGTAACGTACTTTTGAGAGACGACCTAAGAGGTTAGACTTGAGGGCACTTTTCTTATTTATTTTCATCCATATTTTAATTGTTTTATTTATTTTCTTCGCATGAGAGTCGTTTGTGGATGCATGTTGTGGCCTTTGAATGGATGGGAAAATGTGTCGTCTCTTGTGGTATATAGGATGGAAACCCATACGTAAATTCCGTAGTCGAATCTGAATGGACGGTAGTACGGTCTGTACTTGAGAAATAACTCCACGTACCACTTGAGCAAACGGAACATGTTTCATTTTGCTTTTATATCTTGTTTGTTTATTATTCGCATTTTACTTTCCGCCATTTACTTTTTGTACGTTATTTGTTTGCTTATTGATGATGCAGCGCACATGGGCTAACTAGGGTGGATTAAAGGTCCTCTATTCGAGGGAAAATGCCTCAAGTCTACCTTTATCACGATGTTTTACCGCGCCGGACGAAGTTTGTTTAATTGAATGTGAGATATGTTTAATCGGACATACGGAGTTCCACATCATTGTCTTATTCATTTGCATGCATAGTAATATAATACGCATGGGCTAACTATGGTGGATTAAAGGTCCTCTATTCGAGGGAAAATGCCAAAAGGCTACCTTTACCACGATGTTTTACCACGCCTTTTGTTATGACATTGACCTTTTGCATATCATTGCTCTATTTACGCATGTATTGCATTCTAGTGCGCATGGGCTAACTAGGGTGGATTAAAGGTCCTCTATTCGTGGGAAAATGCCTAAAGGCTACCTTTACCATAATGTTTTTCCGCGCCAGACGAGGTACACTCGATTGAATGGGAATGAGTTTAATCGGGCACAAGGGGTCCTACATTATGCATTTGCTCATCAGTGTATGTGTTTGCGTCATCTATCATGCATCAGGTCTTGTCCCGTTTTTAACACGTTCTCGAACGTTATACGAACACGAACCTTCAGTTTACCATTCGAACGCGTTTACGAATGCTACACAAACGCACATACACTGAACTAATTCATTTTCATCATATTTCATGCATAATCGCTTCTTGGGTGATTCCTCTTGCTTCATGTAATTAATCATACCATTCTATTATTAATACTTTTACTGTTATCATCTATTTGTCATTCCTGCATTTATCTATTTGAGGTGTTAATGAGATTGTGTTCAAGCATGATTAGATCGTTAGTACGTTACTTGTTTTTAAGCATGATTTAGCCGTTAGTACGTTATTCCTCCATGAATGATTTGGTTATCTGCTTTCTCAATAGACGTTCAATTTACGTTTATGTTTAGGTTGTTATTTATTTTTCATGTTTGATGATTCAACATGTTCATGAGATTATTGTGTGATATCGTATGTTTACCGTTATGATGATTTATTTTATACATGTGAACTTAGAAATAGAATACCCTTGGTAATATATGTTGCTAGATTCGATTAAATTATTGCATAAATCATATCATTACAAGTGGAATAAGTAAGGGACCATTCTGGACCCAACGGTTTGAGGTCTTCCCTTGTGAGGGGTGAGTGCGGCCTTAAATTATTTTCCCGATTCACACCGGGTGACGACTCCATGTTATTTCTCCGGTTTAGTTCCCCTGTGGGCTACTTCGTACTCTCAACTAGGCCGCGAGCTTGAACAACAACATCGTCCAACATCTGTGTCCTACAACTAGCAAGAGAATAACACCCGAACTAAAAGTATTAGTGGTGATACCCTAACCTGTCAAAGATGATGTAGAGCTTCTAGGGGAGTAATGACTTAAGAGGGTTAAGAAACTGGGAGTAGTAGGAAGAATAAAAGAGGTAGCATGGTAGGAGTTTGAAAGATCATGACCCTTAAGGATATTTTTAGTAAGAGGTAGTAAGACCAATGTTTTGGTAATGGAATTTTTTTTCAGATTATTTTTTAAATTTATTTAGAACATCTCCAATACATGTAGCGAGCTTTAGGCCAGTGACTTCCAAGCCAGTTGGCTTTAGGGCACTAGGTGTTAAGACACCCTTACAGACTTAATTACTCGGATATCAGATATCTCTTCTTTTTTTATAACATCTTCAATCCATATAGCGAGCTTTGGGCCAGTGACTCGCATACCAGTTGGTTTTAGGGCACTAGATGTTAAAACACCCCTACAGACTTAATTACTTGGATCTCAGATTTTATTATTATTTTTATTTTTTATATTCCATCATTTTTTTTAGATGCTTCCTCCAATTAAACTAGAGCACTGACTATTACAAACTTTTCACTTACAACTGATGGCTGTATGTTACCATACATGTTGATAATACTTGTCAACTGAGCGTATGAAGATCCAATTTAATCAGTATTATGGAGAATTCACAAATTAAATAATTCAAAAGGAAATAAACAAATATTAAATTTTTATGAAAAGGTTGAGATAATTCTCAGAAGTGCAAATTACTTACTCAGCTATCTCACATCAATTTCACCTGATTAGTCAAGTGAAAAACACAAAAACAAAATATTTTTATTTTTTTAATTTTTTTTTTGAATTTTGGAAAATTTTTGACTAAAAATCAAGTAAAAACAACACAACTAAAAAATAAAAATAAGATACTAATCAACTATTCCTCTCCCTAAAACCTAATTGAGACATTGTCCCCAATGTCTAAAAAGTAGAAGAAGAGTTAGAAGACAGTACCTAGTTAGCTGAAATTCTACATCTAAAATGAAAATTGAAGGTTAAGATCCAGATTTATTGATGCTTCTTACAACAATCATTATCAGACCAGTTAATCTTGGAAAGGCTAGGGTCAATTTATGGTTCAAATGCTAAAATTGGTCAATTAAATCATTGGCTGTTCTAGCAGTGAAGAGGATATCTTTTACAGGTTTTGATACGAACCCATTCCTCCGGGCATCATCAAGAAACACACAAAGAGAGTCAAAAAAAACCATCAATGTTAAACAGTCCAATTGGTTTATGATGTATGTTCAAGTTCGCCTAAGATAGTACTTTAAAAAATTTCCTCCATCGCGCCCAAGCCACCTGGCAAAGTAATAAAAGCATCAGCATGATTAATCATTTCAACTAGTCGTTCAGACATACCTGGTACGATAAGTTCCTCTCCATTTGATGGTCCTATAAGATTCGCTTCTGCCAAAGGTTTTTGGATGATTCCCATAACTTGACTACCTCCTACATGTACGGCCCTTGAAACGTACCCCATTAGTCCAAGATTGCCTCCGCCATATACTAAGTGCATATTCCTTTCAGCTATGACTCTATCCAATTCTTATGCTGCCTCAACATACTCTGGTTTAGAACCAACACTAGTACCGCAAAACACACAGATGTTAATAACTCGTCTTCTTGAAGTTGCTTCTATTTTTTTTATGTATTTCTTTCTCAAATCTGGAAGTCTTCAAGAGTGTAATAACAAGCTGAATTTATAAAACCTGAAAAAGGGGTGAGTAATAATAGCACTAATATTTACCAAATGATAATTATTAGCTAAATAGTAAAATAAATCGTAAAAGTCATAAGAGTCTGGATCTTGTCGAAGAAAATAAAAGAAAATAACAAAACAAATCACAATTATTAGTTAAGGATAAATAGATAATAATATTTACAAGAAGTAACCGCTTAAATGACGTCTATGCGTCAGGGACAAGCTTCCCATCCAATTTTCTTATAAATTGGAAAACAAAGTCTTTTAAAGTCATATTCCCGAGACTTAATTGTTGCCTTTCTTTTCGAAATTGTGTATGTAACATGCGAATCGCGTGATACACATATCCACTAGGATGCGTCTCAAGAATCAATGATATGTCATCTAAAGACTCCTTACTCATGCCATCCCTAATGAATTTAATTTTATCTTCGTGGTTATCAGACACCATTCCTAAAGAACGACAATAAGTATTACATGTCATGCGTGCACATTTATAGCAAACACCTAATCTTTTAGCTATTCTTTTCTTAGCATAGGTTCTTATTCCTAAACAAGGCATATATGGTATAAAAGAGACAGAAGACTCACCTGCCAATCGGACTCGTGCCTCAATTAACCAAAGAATGTCATTAGAAATACCTTTGATCATCAGTAATCTCATTCGTTCCATATGAGCTTTGTAGACTTTCATCAGAGAGTTTTTAGGGAGAGAAGGAAATTGCTTGTGAAGATTTATGAGAACGTCTTCCATCCTGAAATGTGACTTTACCTACAAAAATTAAACACACAAAAATAAAACACATCAAATCTGAATATATACAAAAATTACATGGGTTGTCTCTCTGCTAGCGCTAAGTTTAACGTCGCCAGCTAGACATGACTGCTCGAATATTAGGCTGGATCTGAAAGTGTGACACTTTATTTTTGTCGCTCAAATGATTCTCCCAAGTAGTGCTTGACACGCTGGCTAATAACTTTGACTGTATCATTAGAGTTGGGATCAAGCAACTCAACGGCTCCATAGGGTAAAACTTGGGTAATCACAAATGGACCTGACCACCTTGATTTCAGCTTTCCAGGGAAAAGTTTCAACCGTGAATTGTATAATAACACCTGCTGCCCTGGTTACAGATGTATGCGTACTATTTTTCGATCATGCCATTTCTTGGTCTTTTATTTGTACAGTCTGGCATTCTCATAAGCCTATAGGCGAAATTCCTCCAATTCATTAAGTTGGTGGAGCCTTTTCTCTCATGCGGCTTGTAGATCAAGATTTAACTTCTTCAGTGCACATTATGTTTTATGCTCAAGTTCCACTGGCAGATGGAATGTTTTCCCAAACACCATTTGATATGGGGACATACCAATAGGTGTTTTGTAAGCTATCTGGTAGGCCTATAATGCGTCATCTAGTTTTGTAGACCAGTCCATCCTTGTTGATCCAACGGTTGTATCCAAAATTATTTTGATCTCCCTGTTTGAAACTTCAACCTGTCCATTTGACTGCGGATGTTAAGCAGTGGCAATTTTATGAGTAACTCCATATTTGGATAGGAGTGCATCGAAGTATCTGTTGCAGAAGTGTGTGCCACCATCACTAATAATTTCCTGAGGTGTTCCAAAGCGAGTTAAAATATTCTTTTTAAGGAATTTTATCACTACTTTTGAATCATTTGATGACAGTGTTGTCACTTCAACCCATTTGGAGACGTAGTCTACTACAACTAGTATATACAAGTTTCCGAATGATGGAACAAAGGGACCCATAAAATCAATCCCCCATACATTGAATATCTCCACTTCTAGAATGTTTTGTAAGGGTCCTTCATTTCTCCTTGAAATATTTTCGTTCTATGGCACCTGTCACATTGAAGTGCAAATAAGTAAGCATCTTTAAACAGAGTGGGCCAGAACAAACGTGATTATAGGACTTTTGCTACAATTTTATCTCCACTGAAGTGTCCGCCGTATGGTGATGAATGACAATTCTGAAGGACACTATTGACCTCCTCATATGGAACACAACGTCTCAGTAATTGATCAGCATAGCGTTTAAATAGGTATGGCTCATCCCAGACATAGTGCTTGACTTCCTTGAAGAACTTCTTGTGTTGCTGATGTGTCCATTCCAACGGCCATTTTACCGATACTATATAGTTTACATAGTCAGCATACCAAGGGACATCATATCGTTTAATGGTAAATAACTGTTCATCTGGAAAGGTTTCTTTGATTCTTATTTCATTGCCATCTGTTTCTCCATTCTCGAGCCACGATAAGTGATCTGCCACGTGATTTTCTGCCCATTTCCTATCTCGGATCTCCACCTCGAATTCTTACAGCAGAAGCACCCAACGGATCAATCTAGGTTTGGCATCTTTCTTCACGATCAGGTATTTGATTGCTGAATGATATCTGTAGACTACCACATTGGGACCCAGCAGATAAGAGCAGAATTTTTCAAAAGCAAACACAACTGCAAACAGCTCATTTTCAGTTGTTGTGTAGTTGAGTTGTGCTTCATTCAGAGTTCTGCTGAAGTAGTAAATGGTATGGAAAATTTTTGCTTTCCATTGTCCCAAATCTGTACCTAAAGCAAAATCACTTGCATCGCACATCACCTCAAATGGAATGGTCCAGTCTTGTAGTACTATGATGGTGGCAGAGACTAGCTTCTGTTTCAAGATCTCAAAAGCTTCATGGCATTATTTGGTGAAGTTGAAAGACACATATTTCTCCAGTAAAATGCATAGAGTTTTAGCAATCTTGGAGAAGTCTTTAATAAATCTCCTGTAAAAGCCTGCATGTCCGAGAAAACTACGAATCCCTTTGACGGATGATGGTGGAGGTAGTTTTTCTATTGTTTCAATCTTTTCTTTATCTACCTCAATCCCCTTTTGTGAGATCCGATGTCCCAGGATAATACCTTCATGCACCATGAAGTGGCATTTCTCCCAGTTGAGTACCAGGTTGGTATCTTTGCATCTTTGTAACAACTTTTCCAGATTTTGCAAGCAGTGGTCGAACGAGTCTCCAAACACAAAAAATCATCCATGAAAACCTCCATACTTTGTTCCAGCATGTCTGAAAAGATGGTCATCATGCAACATTGAAATGTGGCTGGAGCATTACATAATCCAAATGGCATTCTGCGGAAAGCAAAAGTACCATACGGAATGTAAATGTGGTTTTCTCCTAACCTTCTAGGGCGATGACAATCTGATTGTACCCCGAATATCCGTCCAGAAAATAATAGAATTCATGTACCGCCAATCTGTCTAGCATCTGGTCAATGAATGGTAACGAGAAATGATCTTTCCTTGTTGCTTTGTTCAGTTTCCTGTAGTCCATGCATACTATTCATCCAGTCACCGTTGTTGTTGGAATCAACTCGTTCTTTTCATTTGTGACTACAGTTATTCCTCATTTCTTTGTCACATAATTCATAGGACTCGCCCAAGTGCTGTCAGAGATGGGATAAATGATGCTGGCATCCAACCATTTGATAATTTATTTCTTTACAACCTCCTTCATGATTGGATTTAATCTTTATTGATGCTCCAATGTGGCTTTGTACTCGTCGTTCATCAGAATTTTGTGCATGCAAAATGATGGAATAATGCCTCAAATGTCTGTTATAGTCCAGCCAATGGATTTCTTGTGTTCTCGTAACACTATCAGTATTTTATCTTCATGCTCCAATGTTAGCGACGAAGAAATAATCAAAGGTAAATAAGAAAAGTTTTCTAAGAATGCATACCTGAGATGGCTCGGAAGTGGCTTTAATTCCAGCTATGGTGGTTCTTCAATCGAGGGCTTGATTCACTCTTTTTCGGTAGTTCCAAACTTTCCACCTGTGGTGTCGATTTGAAGTGAAATGGTATGTCAAGATAGTTGATACATTCCAGAATTTCATCATCTAGCTCATTATCAGTCATGTTGGTGATGCAAGCTTCGAGTTTATCTGTGGAAAGTTGCATTGCATCAGTATCCTAGATGATACTACCTAAAACATCAATTCTGAAACATTCCTCATCATTCGGGAATTTCATGGCTTTAAAAACATTGAATGTAACTTCTTGGTCCTGCACTTTCATGGTTAGTTCTCCTTTTTGTACATCAATAACAGTTCGACATGTAGCTAAGAATGGTCTCCCGAGTATAATAGGTACATCTTTGTCTTCTTCCATGTCAAGGATAATGAAATCTACATGGAAAATGAATTTGTCGACTTTAACCAATACATTTTCCACTACACCTCTTGGAAATATGAGTGATCTATTAGCAAGCTGCAGAGTAACTGAGGTGGGCATTGCTTCTCCAATATGCAGTTTCCTATAAATAGACAAAGGCATCAAGTTAATGCTGGCACCTAAATCACACAAAGCCTTACCAAAGTAATGTTCTCCTATGGTGCAAGAGATGGTGAAACTGCCAGGATCTTTCAACTTTGGGTGAAGCTTCCTCTGAATGATGACATTGTATTCTTCTGTCAATGCTATTGTCTCGTACTCTCCCAATCTTCGCTTTCGTGAAAGAATATCTTTCATGAATTTGACATAGCTGGGCATTTGTTCTAATGCTTCTGCAAATGGAATGTTGATATGCAGCTTTTTGAAGATCTCCATGAATTGAGCAAACTACTTATCCAATTTATGTTTCTGGAGACGTTGAGGAAAAGGTGGAGGTGGAGTGAATCTTTCTCGATTATTTTATTTTACTTCTTTTTCCTCCATCTGTGGTTTTGCTTTGCTGCTTTCTCTTGGAATATCCTCAGTGGATACCTTAACTCCAACATCTTTGTTGACTTCAGTACCGCTTTTCAAAGTAATGACTTGACATTGCTCCTTCCCTCGATTCCTTGGATTTGGTTCTGTGTTGGTATGAAGGTTACCTTGTGGTCTGTAACTCTGAGCATTGGCCAGTTGTCCCATTTGACTCTCCAGTGTTTTCAAAGATGCAGCTTGACTTTGAATTAATGATGATTGGGATTGAAACATAGCATCATATTTGGCTGCTTGAGAATCATATTTTGCTTCTAGTTTTTTGAACATCTCTGCAAGAAAATCTTCTATTTCTGGCTCCTTGTTCTGTTGTTGGAATCCTGGTGGTGGATTGTTCCTTTTCCCTGAATTGTTGTCCATGTAAAATTGGGATGATTCATTCAAATTTAGAAAACTATTCAACCGAATTTATTGTAGACCTACGTCTTATCTTTCAAAATATATAAATTTCATAAGAATCAGAGATCTTATGAGAAAGTTAATGCCCAAATTCTAAGGGCCGTCATGAATAGAATATAAACTAAATTCTGTATCGAAACTGCGAGGAATTTATCAAATGTCCAAAAAGAAATTTCACCAGCACAAACACGCTTGAACATGATTTATATTATGTATTACACCATCTATAACATAGTAATCATCGTAGTAGTCGTCGAAATTACCGGGGTGTTATAAGTAACCAGATAATAAATGAGTCACCACCATATATAAGACACTTGAAATGATTTAAGGCCGCACTACGCCCCTCGTATGGTCTGTCCTTAAATCTATTTGGGTTTGAAATAGTCCCTTACTAATGCTAGTATAATATCCAAAAGTTTGAAAGAGGATCCACACATTTTATAATGCATAAATCACACATGAGCAATTTATATCACACACAATATAAGATGTCTATACATTATCAAAGCTATGATAAAATAGGAATTAAACATATTCGAAGCCTGGCCAGACAAATTTTTTTTATGCAATTAAAAGACCGACCATATATATATATTGTTATTTTTAGCCGGAGAAGATGGATGTTTGGCCAGATTTGCTACGTAAACCATAAATACCTGAAACGCAGAATAATATCTATGATAAGCCATGGCAACATAAGAAGCAATTAGAACAACAATAAATCAGTAAAGTAGCAATTAAACAATTAAAGAAAACAAAAGCATGATGATAAATATATATGAAAGGTCGTGCACATCTATTTTCGTGTGGTATGTGGAGTTGTATCCCGAGTACAAACCATACTACTATCCATTGGGAATCAGTTATGGAATTTATATATGGGATTGCACCTTATATACCATGGAACATAGACGGCCGGATATATCCAATTAGGTGGCCGGACTTTTTATGTGACAATTACATATCTGGACGGACATAGAGAAGGAAATAACAAATGCAGAGGTAGGGTTTTAAGGCCCTCAGGTCGTACCTTTAAGTGTAACTTGGCCCCGAAAATATCTCTGAAAGTTTGATTAGGCTGCTAGGTCTTGCTGGAGATTGGAAATTTGGGTTCCTATTTTCGGTGTTTGGTTTTCACGTTTTCAAAGAAATGTCTTTTTGCTGTATGCTATGATGCTCTTTTCATAATGTTTAGGGTTTGATTTACCAAGAAATAATCTTAAATGTATGAGGGAAACATTTAAGAATGAAAGAGAATCGATTTTATAGAAATTAGTAAAAAATGAAAGAGATCGATTTCTTTTGTGATACTAGAAACGTGATAGATATCCAGCCAGACTGTAAGGACATCCGGTCGGACTTGACAGTTTAAACCAGGCCGAACACAGGTGATATCCGGTCATAAATCTGGCTTTAGGTGTTTTTTGGGTTTTCTTCCTTCCAGCATTTAGACCTTACAATGTCCTCAAATTTTTCAGGGTATTCTCTTCAGAGACTCATCATTGGTGTACGCACTGCATTTTTGCATATAAGTCCCGATTATGAGTGTCGTATGGAGGCACTACTCTTTAAGTTGCGGAAGTCACGAGAAACGGACGTCGGAAGGGAAAAGTCATAAATAAATACCTTGTTGGATTTAATTCGTTTGCTTAGCTTCGGATTTACTCGTTGGACCTCTGTTTTAAAACTTATCCTTGGCCCAAAACCCCCGCAAGCCACACATCAAACCACACACCCATCCCATCCAAAATAATAAATTCACACATTAAACACATGTTGAAATATAAACAAATCACCATCCCGAATTAAAGAAATCTAATTAAATCACCCTCCTAATTAAATTAAATCAATGCCCAAATTAAATAAATCAAATAAATCCATTTCCTAAACTAAACAAATCATCTCCCTAAATTAAAGAGATTCTTTCCTTATAACAAACTAAATAGATATTCCCCATAATTACACAATATTTATTTCCTTCCCGAACAAGGACAACCCAAACCCTCTCCTACAAAAAGAGACATAAACCAAACCCTTCCCCGGGAGCTCACTTCTCACTCCCCACAACTCTCCCTCTCTCTTACGCTACTAGCAGTCCTCACATAAATCGAAACACCATGCAGCATCGTGAGCAAAAACACAAAACCCAAAACCATTAAACACTCACTTTCTTCATGCAATAAACCGACTAGTAAACCCTTCTCACAACGTCTCTCAACTCTCGGCCACCACCCCTTCTCACAAGCCTTTCACAAACACTCACAGCCCCTTAACAAACGCAGACCACCAAGACCACTCAAGCAAAGCAACCTCTCATGCAGCAAACCCTAAACTCGTAAACAAAGATCCTTACAGCCGAAACCCTATGCTCATAAACAACGACCCCTCAACAACCAAACAAAACAAAGCCAACAAAAACACATAACCCTTAAACCCTGAATAGCCAAACTGACATAAGACACGACAACCTTATTCCCCACGCCACTCTCCACTCTGTCCCTTGGCTCTCACCCCTCACTCCACATGGAAAAATAATAAACCATGGGAACCAGAACATGAAACCCTAAATTAATCACTCCATGCAACCGACGGCACCTCATCACGTGAACACCCTCACACTCACCTAGCATGTTTCTTCAACAGCCAGCAGCCCACGCGTGATAAAACAACCCTCACTGACTCTCAAAATTAAACAAACACACAGATCAAACCCTAGACAAGCAATCAACACTCCTTCCCACAATAACACACACTCAAAACAAGCCACACCACTCATGCAGACTTCACTAACTCACGATACTTTTCTCACACACGACACTCAGTGACGACACTAAGGCACACACCAAACTCATCGCACCTCACGTATAGCCCTTTAACTGACCCAACTCATAGGCCATAAACCTGGACAGCTTACAACCCACTCGGCAGACGCACATATTACCAACGAACCACAAGCCCTCTCTTACCCTAAAAATCGGCCAAAAATTAAGTCCAAACCAATCCCAAAATATACCCCAAACCAGTCTGCCAAACAGCCCATAAAATAACCCAAAATCGGCCCCCGAACCAACCCAAAACAATAGCCAAAACCGAGATAAAAAGTCCCCAAAATAGCGAGCAAAACAGCGGTAAAAATAGCAGAAAACAGTGAAGAAGAGAGCAGAAACAGCAGTTCAAAACAGCATACAAGCGAACCAGAAAAGTTATGGAACATTAACCCTTCCGGCGACGTCCCAACGCCCTCCCGAGAAGCGACTTAAAATGTAAGACCTGAGGGAACCCTTTGTTATATTTTATTTTGTCGTCCCGGACACGGCATGCTTGGTTGGACGTGGAATACGTCCAACCGGGCATGCGAAGTCCTACATTGAAAACGGCCAAATTTGTTGGTCACATATTTATTATTCCGCATTTATTTGATATTATTAGTCTTTTATTTTTTTGTATTTAATTTATGTTTATTGTTGCTTTATTATTCCGTATTTATTTTGCGTTATTTACTCTCCTTGTTATTTTGCATGTTTTGTCTCTTCGATTATTTATGGTTATATGTACTATCGTATGTCATGTTTTTCTATATTGGGTTAGTGATTGAGTGTTGCCTCTCGTGGTATATTGGATGGAAACTCAGACATAAATTATGTAGCCGAATCCGAATGGACGGTAGTGCGGTCTGTACATGGGATACAACTCCACGTACCGCTTGAGAAAACGTTCACGCATGTGTTCATGGGATTGTGTGCTCACTTTTGTTTCATTTACTTCTATGTGTGCCAACTTAGATAGTGGTTAATCTTGCATTTGTATGTTGCATAGACCTGATTATATTATCGCGTAAATCTGTTCATTACAAGTGGCATAAGTAAGGGACCATTCCGAACCCAACGGTTTGAGGTCTTCCCTTGTGAGGGGTGAGTGCGGCCTTAAATCATTTCCGAGTTCACACTGGGTGGCGACTCCATTTTATTTCTCTGGTTTAGTCCCCCGCGGGCTACTCTGTACTCCCGACCGGGCCACGAGCCTGGAACAGCGTCGCCAATTTCTGTGTCCTACAGTCTGGCGACTCCACTGGGGATAGAGAATTGGCCCCGAAACAATGTCTTGTAATGTTTGTGATTTGTGCTTTAGTTAACCGTGTCTATCGTGGGTTGAAGGGGTTTAATTAAAGGCATTATTAAAAGCTAGGTAATGGTTTGGTGTCTTCCTTCATTCACTACCTTTCTATGGCTGAAAGGAAAAGCTGTGAAGGCACCTAGATAATCATTTACTCGAAGCTTACCGTGATGGACTAATTTGGAGGACCTATTGTTTATTCCTATCACTAAGGCGATAAGAGCCTAAGAAGCTTGAGTATTTAAGAGAGTCTGCTCCACCCTCCCTCTGGGGAATCTTCAATAAGAAATCCATTTGACAGCCAGTCATGTATCATCACTCATTGGCACGTACCTTAGCGTATAAAAAAGGTGCGCTCACTTGGTCGCTCAGACCATTGAGTGGGGAGACATAGTTGTGGGAAATCCTTCGCCAGCTGGAGCCTTTGTCTACACTCCTATAAACCTGTATATGAACCATAGTCATATATCCCATAGAAGTTACCCCTTCATTCTTTTGATAAACACATGCATCTCATGCATACACGCATCATGTTAACCCTTGTGTCTTAAAAGCCATCATAGATATCCGTTGGGTTAGAAAAAAGAAGACTTGTCAAGAAGAGTTTAGCAAACCTGGATGTCAGGGAAGAAGAAACCGAGAAACAGAAAATCTTATGACAAGAATAAAAAGACCATTGGGGGGCCTTCAAAAAAAAAAAAAAAAAAGGAAAAAAAAAAAATAAATAAAAAAAAAATGAGAAAAAAAAATTTGTTTTTAGTCCTTAATAGTTAGGCATAAGTCCGATGATGAAATTGATTGCTTTAGGGTGAAATCTTAGAAACAATAAACTCTTGATGTTCTTTTATCTGGTGCTTTGAGTAGTTGATCTCTGTTAGACTCGCAAGCACTTAATTATAGGTTCTTAGCAGTAAAAACTTGAGTAGTTAGCAAAGTGACTAGTTGAAGAAATTGTAGGTCGGTGAATGACCGTTCGCCTAAATGTCTATCCTGATCTGCTTGTGTTATGATGTGTGGTATGGTTGAAAATAAAAGAAAAGTCTCCAAAGAAAAGAATTAAGCCACCTATAACCGATAAGCGTGAAGCTACCCATAGGCGAGTATTAGGACCACCATGAGGAGAAATGCTACCTTAAAGAGTAGGTGTGTTGAAAAAGAAAAGAAAAAATAAGTTCAAAACGAAAAGAAAAAAAAAAAGACAAAAGAGAAAGAAAACCATACCACATTAAGCGCAGAAAAGCAACTGCAGGGCATAATTGAGACATCTAGGTTGGTTTGACCTATCGATCCCAATTTTTTGATGAAATCATAGAGTTGGCTTAGTTGGGGATGAATCTGTAAATGAACCTTTGCACACACACACTTTGAGTCTAGCATAGATCATTTATTCAAAAACTCGAATTTGAGTTGCATTGAGCGTTTTAAAGGTTCTCTGGTTTCATTACTGGGCATTCCTTGAGGACAATAATATGTATAACTATTGGGACTATTTCGTAGCATGTAAAACAATATGTTGATATGGAATACCACATCACGTGGTCCACCTTGACCTAGTGCAAATAGAAGAGAGCAGAAAGCTAAATCAAATCTGGGGGGCGACCAGTCTACCACCTCACGAATAAAAGATATACCGAGAACTTGAGCCATGAGACAAAAGAGAACTGAGTAATCAATAGAAAAGAACCGGCAGAAGGAAATTATAAGCAGACTGAGGGGGCGACCAGAGACATTTGTAAGCAAATGGCACCAAGGAGCACAAAGAAGGCCTAACCCATCGGAATAGGAAACACATTCATGCATGCATGCATACACGTCACATACACGCATTTGTTGTTTTGTTTTTGTTCGCAGGTTTTGAAGAAAAGGAAAAAGTGACAAAGACAAGCAGCTTTGGGAATGAATCCCAGGGTCGAGGCCCACACCATCAGCAGTTTTGGGAATGAATCCCAGGGTCGAGGCCCACACTATCAGCAGTTTTGGGAATTAATCCCAGGGTTGAGGCCCACATTATCAGCAGTTTCAGGAACGAATCACAGGGTCGAGGCCCACAGTATCAGTAGTTTCAGGAGTGAATCCCAGGGTCGAGGCCCACACTACCAGTAGTTTCGTAAATGAATCCCAGGGTCGAGGCCCACACTACCAGTAGTTTCGGGAATGAATCCCAGGGTCGAGACCCACACCATCAGCAGTTTTGGGAATGAATCCCATGGTCGAGGCCCACACTATCAGCAGTTTGGGGAATGAATCTCAGGGTCGAGGCCCACATTATTAGTAGTTTTGGGAACGAATCCCAGGGTCGAGGCCCACAGTATCAGCAGTTTCGGGAATGAATCCCAGGGTCGTGGCCCACACTACCAGCAGTTTCGGGAATGAATCCCAGGGTCGAGGTCCACATCATCAGCAGTTTCGGGAATAAATCCCAGGGTCGAGGCCCACACTACCAACAGTTTCGGGAATGAATCCCAGGGTCGAGGCCCACATCATCAGCAGTTTCATGAATGAATCCCAGGGTCAAAGCCCACAGTCAGCTCAATTCGGGAACAAAGCCCACTCTCTACACAGCTCGGGAATAAAGCCCAGGGAACAAAGCCCACATTCAGTACAACTCGGGAACAAAGCCCACAGTCAGCTCAATTCAGGAGCAAAGCCACACTCTAACAGCTCGGGAATAAATCCCAATGAACAAAGCCCACATTCAGTACAGCTCGGGAACAAAGCCCACAGTCAACACAGTTCGGGAATAAAGCCCAGGGAATAAAGCCCACATTCAGTACAGCTCGGGAATGAAGCCCACAGTCAATAAAGTTCAGGAATAAAGCCCAGGGAACAAAGCCCACTCTCTACACAGTTCGGGAACAAAGCCCAGGAAATAAAGCCCACATTCAGCACAGTTCGGGAACAAAGCCCACCATCAGTTCAGTTCGGGAATAAAGCCCACTCTCAGCACAGATCAGGAATAAAGCCCACAATCAGTTCGGGAATAAACCCCACTCTTAACACAGCTCGGGAACAAAGCCCACTCTCCACACATTCGGGAATAAAGCCCACATTCAACACAGTTTGGGAACAAGACCCGCAATTCAATTCAGGAACAAGACATCATCAATAATTTGGGAACAAGACCCACAATCGGGAACACGACCCGCAATTCAATTTGGGAAAAAGACCCACAATCAGGAACAAGACCCGCCAATTCAATTTGGGAACAAGACCCAAAATCGGGAACAAGACCCGCAATTCAATTTGGGAACAATACCCACAATCGGGAACAAGACCCGAATTCAATTGGGAACAAGACCCACAATCGGGAACAAGACCCGTAATTCAATTTGGAACAAGATCCACAATCGGGAACAAGACCCACAACACAACTTGGGAACAAGACCCACAATCGGAACAAGACCCGCAACATAATTTGGGAACAAGACCCACAACTCAAATAGGGAACAAGACCCTTTCCAATAGGGAACAAGACCCTCATCTCAATTCGGGAACAAGACCCTCATCTCATTCGGGAACAAGACCCTCAATTCAATTCGGGAACAAGACCCACTCGGTGGTTCGGGAACAAGACTCAGGGGGTCGCAGCACCTCACCACCAGATCAACTCAGTTCAAAGCAACAGGCAAGTCAAGCAGTAGCTGGCGAGCCAGGTAAGTAAAAATGCATGCATAACTTTGATAGGACTGTCATTGTCACACACTGCAAAAGTCCCATCAAAGTGGGAGAGACTAAAGGCACTACATTTTTGCATATAAGTTCCGATGATGAGTCTCGTATGGAGGCACTACTCTTTAAGTTGCGAAAGTCACGGGAAACGGACGTCGGAAGGGAAAAGTCAGAAATCAATACCTTGCTGGATTTAATTCATTTGCTTAGCTTCGGGTTTGCTCGTTAGACCTCTGTTTTAAAACTTATCCTTGGCCCAAAACCCCCGCAAGCCACACATCAAACCACACGCCCATCCCATCCAAAATAATAAATCCACACATTAAACACATGTTGAAAAATAAAGAAATCACCTTCCCGAATTAAAGAAATCTAATCAAATCACCCTCCTAATTAAATTAAATGACATGCCCAAATTAAATAAATCAAATAAATCCATTTCCTAAACAAAACAAATCATCTCCCTAAATTAAAGTGATCATTTCCTTATAACAAACTAAATAGATATTCCTCATAATTAACAATATATTCCTTCCCGAACAAGGACAACCCAAAACCATCTCCTATAAAAAGAGACATAAACCAAACCCTCCCCGGGAGCTCACTTCTCACTCCTCATAACTCTCCCTCTCTCTCACGTTCCTAGCAGTCCTCACATAAACCGAAACAACCAGCGTATCGTGAGCAAAAACACAAAACCATAAACCATTAAACATTCACTCTCTTCATGCAATAAACCGACCAGTAAACCCTTCTCACAACGTCTCTCAACTCTCGGCCACCACTCCTTCTCACAGCCTTTCACAAACACTCACAGCCCCTTAACAAACGCAGACCACTAAGACCACTCAAGCAAAACAACCTCTCATGCAGCAAACCCTAAACTCGTAAATAAAGATCCTCACAGCCGAAACCCTAAGCACATAAACAACGACCCCTCAACAACCAAACAAAACAAAGCCAACAAAAACGCATAGCCCTTAAACCCTGAATAGCCAAACCGACACAAGACACGACAACTCTATTCTCCACGCCACTCTCCACTCTGTCCCTTGGCTCTCACCCCTCACTCCACATGGCAAAATAATAAACCCTGGGAACCAAAACATGAAACCCTAAATTAATCACTCCATGAAACCGACGGCACCTCATCACAAGAACACCCTCACACTCACCTTGCATGTTTCTTCAACAACTAGCAGCCCACCCGTGACAAAACAACCCTCACCGACACTCAAAATTAAACAAACACACAGATCAAACCCTAGACAGACAATCAACAATCCTTCCCACACTAACACACACTCAAAACAAGCCACACCTATAGGCACTGCATTTTTAGATGTGGTGGTGGGGGATTTGGAAGTGGTTTAGACTCCAAAGGTTTTAAGAATCCTTGCCTTGTCAACTTCTCAAGTACCTTGGACAAAGGTCTTCCCAAGTTGGAGAAACGCCGATTCTTGATGGCAGCAACCTCGGCAGAAGTGGGTTTGGTCTCAGAATGCCCCCCAAAAGTCCTCCTATTCTGGCCATAGAACTTCCGGTTCTCGGCTTCCTCTTCTTCAATGTCCATGACAGTTTCCATCAGCTGTCGGAAATCCGCAATCATTGAAGTCATCCTCCTCAACTTGCCATAGATCGAGGGCTTGGTGCCCTTGATGATCATTTTAATCTGGTCCTTCTCAGAGGGCCGAGTCTGCATCTTCAGAAGCTGGCTTCTCCAGCGGTCTACATACTCCTTGAAGCTTTCTTCCGGCTTCTGCTTAGTGTTCTCCAAATCACGGAGTGACAAATCAATCTCCAAGTCTGTAACATACTGTTTCAGAAATGCATCTGCCAATTCCCTCCAATCCTCCTTAACCTTTTTTTCAAGGCTATGGTACCACACTACGGGTGCCCCCTCAAGTGACATCCCAAACATCTTCTGAACTTGGCGCTGTGTCAGGCCCACTGAACTCATAACTGACACATATTGTCGGAGGTGGACCCTCGGATCCCCATTCCCATTGAACTTGGCCATATCTGGCATCTTGAACTGAGCAAGCAACTGTTCCTCAAAGGTCATCGCCTCATAGTCTAGTAATTTTTCGTCCTTACCCTTCATCTTAAGGATAACTGACTCAACCTGATCCCGAAGCTTCTGAAATTCTGCCTGAGACCCAATCACTCTGCATGTTGCATACTCTGCCATATCATCATCAAAAGTGGGGATATCATCCCCGAACCCATTCAGAGGCTCCTCGCGCCTTACATTCTCAGAATTTCCCCCAGCACGGGGTACAGCCATATTTTCCATGGTGGTAGTCAAGGCTTGCAACTGTTCGGTAATCTTGGCGAAACCATTTTCCAACTGATCTATCTGGGATACCTCATTATCTGATGTACTCATATCTGTTACCGGTCTTTTGGTGTGTCTTCCCTCTTCCCTAACCCAACGGGAATCTTTGATGTCATTTATAAACATAGAGGGTGTTAACATGATGTATGTATGTATGAGGTGCATGAGATGCATGTGATACAAGGAATATATCAACTTATTAAAATTTTCACACAAATTGGCCCATCATCATTTTAGAAGTTTTTTTGGGCTAACTGTCAAAGGAGTGAACTCATCCCAGTTTAAATGGCCCAACAAGTTCACATCTCATGGCAAGAAGTCCAACCGTATCCAAATGATAGTGTTCCTAAACACAAACATATAATGGCCCATTGGCGTTTTAGAAGCTTTTGGCCTAATCATCATAGATATGTTCTTGCCCCAGTTTAAATGGCCCAACAAGCCCATACCTCATGACAAAGGTCCGAATGGATCCAAATGACCATGTCACAAACACAAGCATACATAAATAATTTCTACAGAGTGGCCCTTCAACATTTCAGAAGCTTTTGGCCCAATTGTCATAGGATACGAACTCGTCCCAGTTTAAATGGCCCAACAAGTTCGCATTTCTGACAATAGTCCAACTGCATCCAAATGAGGATGGTCCACAAGCACATACTCAAGGAAATAATTGTTACTTTAACCATACAACCCCGGTCTGTGGGTGGGTTCGCAAGAGTGTAGACAAAGGCTCTCACCGGCGAAGGATGGCCCACAACTAGGTCTCCCCAATCAAGGGTTCGAGCGACCAAGTGAGCGCACCTTTTTTTATACATTAAGGTACGTACCAATGAGCTATGGTGTGTGACTGACTGTCAAATGGATTTCCCGTTGTAGATTCCCCATAGGGAGAGTGGAGCGAGGCTCTCTTAAGTACCCTAGCCTCTTAGGCTCTTATCGCTTGGTGACAGGAATAAACAACGAGTCCTCCAAATTAGTCCATCACAATAGGCTAAGGGTAGATGGCTATATAGGTGCCTTCACAGCTTTTCCTTCTAGAAAGGTAGTGAATGAAGGAAGACACCAAACCATTACCTAGCCTCAAAATGCCTTTGATTAAACCCTCATTTTATCCACTATAGACACGGTCAATTAGAACATAAATCCAAACATTACAAGACAATATTTCGGGGCCGATTTTTCTATCCCCAGTGGAGTCGCAAGATTGTGGGAACATAGGAACTGGACGACGCATGCTGTTCTAGGATCGCGGCCTAGTCGGGAGTACGGAGTAGCCACGGGGACTAAACCGGAGAATAATGGAGTCGCCACCCGGTGTGGACCAGGAAAATGAGATTTAAGGCCGCACTCACCCCTCGCAAGGGAAGACCTCAAACCATTGGGTTCGGAATGGTCCCTTACTTATGTCACTTGTAATGAAAGGATTTGTGTAATAATTTAATCAAGCTTAAGTAACACTTATTTCCAAGAGTATCATGCTTCTAAGTTCACATGCATACATCAACAAGTTCATCTAAATTTACATGTAACACATATCCGAATTTGCATACAGCCTATTTGCATGTAATCTATGTCTCAATTTGCATACATAAAGATTAACATACGGCAAGCATACAAGTTAATAAACACATTATACTCATACATGTGGGTAATACAGATGAACGGCACCTACACAATCTTACATAATGCATAGAAACAATCAGGTTCATCATACGAAGGAATAGCTACTAGGGACAATTATGTACGAAATCTGATGAAAATAACTCAGTTCAATGGGTGCGCATTCGCGTGGCGTTCGAGAACGCGTTCGAACGGTAAACATAAGGTTCGTGTTTGTATAGCGTTCGAGAGCGCCTTCGAACGGAGCCAGACCTGATGCACGAAACACTAAGAAGATGCGTGCGCGTTCGCGTAGCGTTTGATAACGCGTTCGAATGGTAAACAGAAGGTTCGCATTCGTATAGCGTTCGAGAACGCATTCGAAAGGAACCAAACCTGATGCATGATGAAACTAAGAAAATGTGTGCACGTTCGTGTAGTGTTCGAGGACGTGTTCGAACGGTAAACAGAAGGTTCACGTTCGTGTGGCATTCGAGAACGCGTTCGAATGGAACCAGACCTGATGCATGTAACACATTTATAGATAAACAAATCCACAATGTGGGACCTCACGTATCCGATTGAACTCATCTCACATCCAATCAAACATACACCAACCGGCGCGGCAAAGCATCGTGGTAAAGGATTTTAACCCCTCCAATAGGGGACCTTTAATCCGACTTACTAAGCCCATGCGCTCGATCGCATCATGCATACAAGGAATAAAGACAATAATATCAAACTTAGTATGCCCGATTGGACATATCTTACATCCAACCGAACACACATCAATCGGCGCGGCAAAGCACCGTGGTAAAGGATTTTAACCCCTCCAAATAGGGGACCTTTAATCCGACTTATTAAGCCCATGCACTCGATCGCATCATGCATACAAAAATAAAGACAATAATATCAAACTTAGTATGCCCGATTGGACATATCTTACATCCAACCGAACACACATCAACTGGCGCGGCAAAGCATCGTAGTAAAGGATTTTAACCCCTCCAAATAGGGGACCTTTAATCCGACTTACTAAGCCCATGCACTCGATCGCGTCATGCATACAAAAATAAAGACAATAATATCAAACTTAGTATGCCCGATTGAACATATCTTACATCCAACTGAACACACATCAACCGGCGCGGCAAAGCATCGTGGTAAATGATTTTAACCCCTCCAAATAGGGGACCTTTAATCCGACTTACTAAGCCCATGCACTCGATCGCGTCATGCATACAAAAAGTAACATGCGGAACTCAAATGACGAAAAATAAATAAATCAAAGCAATATAAAACAAAAGAAGGTGTCGTTTACTCAAGCAGTACGTGGAGTTGTATCCCGAGTACAGATCATACTACCGTCCATTCGTAATTGGCTATGAAATTTATGTCCGGGTTTCCATCCGATATACCGCGAGAGTTGACACATCTTTCATTTTATTCCAAGGCCACAACATACAATATTTCGTAATACATGCATATTTATCTACTCAAGGGCCACAACATGCATTTCAACATAACAATCATGCGAACAATATTCAATAAATAATAAAAATAAAACAGAAAACGAATGTGGAAAATACCCTCAGGTCTAACCTTTTATGTTAACTTTCGGACTCGCGTTTCACGGCCGTCGGAAGGGCTATCACACCGCAACTTTTCTGGTTCACTGGTTTGCATTTTACCTCGCTGTTTCGCTACTCAAGCTACTGTTTTGACCTCCGTTTTGTTGTTGTTTCCTCACGGTTTCGCTGCCGTATTGTTGCCGTATTTTGGTCACTGTTTTGGTGTTTTAGGCTACTGTTTTGGGTGATTTTGGAGGGCTGTTCGGGGGCAGTTTTTGTCACTATTTGGGGCGGTTTATGGACTGTTTTTAGGCCACTGTTTTAAGGGGACTGTTCCAGTCAGATTTTGAGGTAGATTAGAGGATATTTCAGGGTTTGTTGATGTAGTGGACGTGAGCAGTGTTTGAGGCTGTGTCCATTGTGAAGTCAGGGGCAGTTGAGTGGGCTATATGCGTTTAATGGAGGCTGCTGAGTGGGGCTTATAGTGCGTGAGTGTGTTTGATTTGTGAGGGGGGCAATGTGGCGTGTGTGAGTGCGGTTAGTGTGCTGGGACGTGAGAGGAGATGAGAGGCAGTGTTTAATAGCAAGCGGCGTAGGTGAATGAGGGCAGGTGCTGAGTGTGTTGGCGTGAAGGTTGGTGGGTTGTGGTGTTGCGTTGCTGCGTGAAGGGTTTATTTAGTTTGTTGTTTTTTTTTGTTTATGCCGTGTCTTAGAGAGTGTGAATGAGAGCCCCCTTAGAGTTGATTTAGTGTGTGTTTTATAGTTTTCCATTAGGGTTTGCATGGATAGGGATTTGTAATATCTAATTAGTGTCACAAAAGGAAAATATATATTTGATTAGGGGACAAATTTTGGTGAATTAGGAAGGTTGAATATTTGATTGGCTTGGTTTAGGAATACAATTTGTTAGATTAGGAAGTCAATATTTTTAATTGGTTATGATTGATTTTAATTAGGCATAATATTTCTTTAATTTAGTATATAATATTTTAAGTTAGGAAGTTACAATATTTTAATTTGGTATAATTATATTTTATGTCTTATTTAATTTGGTATATCAATTAATTATTATTTTATTTTAAGTAATGTTTAATTTAATTTAGATTTATTTTAATTGGTTTAATTTAATTAGCTTTTAATTTGAATTAATTATTTAATTTAATTGGTTTAATTTAATTTCAATTAGCTTTAATTTAAATTAATTTAATTTGTGACATGTGTTTTAAATGTTTTAATTTTTTTGGATTGGGCTTGGGTGAGATGGGCTTGGATTTATGCATGAGGGCTAGATGTGGGGTTTTGGGCCAAGGTTAAGTGTTTGCGGGTTTTTTAGGCTAAAGGTGCTTTAAAACGGAGGTCCACCAGCGAGCCCGAAGCTAAACAAGCGAGTCAAATTTGACAAAGTACTGATTTCCATCTTTTCCCTTCCGACGTCCGTTTCCTGCGGCTTCCGCGACTTAAAAGGTAGTGCCTCCAAATGAAACACATCATCGGGATTTATATGCAAAAATGCAGTGCCTACAACACCACTCATACAGACTTCACTCACTCACGACACATTACTCACACACGACACTCACTGACGACACTAAGGCACACACACCAAACTCATCAAACCTCACCCATAGCCCCTCAACTGACCCAACTCACAGGCCACAAACCAGGACAGCTTACAACCCACTCGGCAGACGCACACACTGCCAACGAACCAAAAGCCCTCTCTTACCCTAAAAATCACCCCAAAACTAAGTCCAAACAAGTCCCAAAATATACCCCAAACCAGTCCGCCAAACATCCCAGAAAATAACCTAAAATCGGCCCCCAAACCAACCCAAAACAGTTTCCAAAACCGAGATAAAAAGTTCCCAAAATAGCGAGCAAAACAGTAGAAAATAGTGAAGAAGACAGTGGAAACAACAGCCCAAAATAGCAGACAAGCGAACCAGAAAAGTTATGGAACATTAACCCTTCCGGCGACGTCCTAACGCACTCCCGAGAAGCGACTTAAAAGGTAAGACCTGAGGGCACCCGTTGTTATATTTTATTTTGTTGTCCCGCACACGGCATGCTTGGTTGGACGTGGAATACGTCCAACCGGGCATGCGAAGTCCTACATTGAAAACAGCCAAATTCTTTGGTCACATAATTATTATTCCGCATTTATTTGATATTATTTTGCATTTAATTTATGTTTATTATTGCTTTATTATTCCACAATTATTTTGCATTATTTATCCTCCTTGTTATTTTGCATGTTTTGTCTTTTCGATTATTTATGGTTATATGCATTATCATATGTCATGTTTGTCTATATTGGGTTAGTGATTTAGTGATGCCTCTCGTGGTATATTGGATGGAAACCCATACAAAAATTCCGTAGCCGAATCCGAATAGACAGTAGTGCGGTCTGTACATGGGATACAACTCCACGTACATGGGATTGTGTGCTCACTTTTGTTTCATTTACTTCTATGTGTGCCAACTTAGCTATTAGTTAATATTGCATATGTATGTTGCATAGACTTGGTTATATTATCGCGTAAATCCGTTCATTACAAGTGGCATAAGTAAGGGACCGTTCCGAACCCAACGGTTTGAGGTCTTCCCTTGCGAGGGGTGAGTGCGGCCTTAAATCATTTCCCAGTTCACACTGGGTGCCGACTCCATTTTATTTCTCCGGTTTAGTCCCCCGCAGGCTACTCCGTACTCCCGACCGGGTCATGAGCCTGGAACAGCGTCCCCGATTTCTGTGTCCTACAATTGGGCTATATGTAAAAATAAATGTCTACATCTATGTTTAATAATTCTCTGCTTTTTAGTTCTGTTTCTTCACTATCATTCTTCCTCTTTCCAGTTCAAATGGGGGTCCCATTTTTTTAAGTTTAGAATTTTTGTTAATAAGGAAGAATCTCTTCCAATAAGGATAGCAATTTATGGAAAGTGATTGTTAAGAAAGAAAAAGATGATTTATGGAAAGTGATTTAAGAAGGAAAATGATGGTTTATGGAAAGGAGTTAAGAAGGAAAGAAAATATTGAATCCCTCTGCAAATCTGGAAACTCAACACATATCATGCCTGACTTGGGTTATGTCCGGCCGGACTTGGTGGCTTGCGGCAAGTCTGACAGGACATAGATGATGTTCGACCTAGGTTTGGCTGCTCTTTTGGAATCCTCCGGAGTTTCTTTCCCTACCAGCATTAAACCTTACAACTTTTCTAAACTTTACAGGCGGTGTTCCCATAAGTGACTCATCATCAGACCATATAAAAATACAATGTCTACAAGCACCCTGGAATCACCGCATGGGACTAACATATTCACACAAGGCTTCATCAATAGGTCACTCATAACACTATGGAGATTAATAATATAGGACCAACCCTCTCAAATGGGAATTAAAAAACGATTCGCTCGTAATACCTAAAGATTATCCGTATGGGACTAACCTTCTCATACGGGCTTTCAAGAATGGGTCACCTTTAGCACCCAATCGATCATATATGGATGGATTAACCTACTTGTTAGGAATTAAAATCATCATTTAGCATGACTATATGATTATTACATATAAAAAAAACAGACAAAATAAATTAAATAGCAAAGGGAATAAATTAACTTTAACTGCAAATACCAATCACAAATCAGGAGTTTCTTGATTTGCCAAATTCTTTCTTGAATGCTTCATTATTCATATCAACAAAGCAATCACCAAATGAGTGATATCTAATAATATCCATATATGTGTAGATCTACCTTATGTAAAAGTATGATCTTGATGGATGCTAGTCCGAATATCAAATTTATGGGATTCTTTGTCTTGTTTTTCACACTTAAATCAAACCTTATAACTCATAACAAAACCATAGAATGAGAGAACAGAGAGAGAGTTCATACATGCACCAAGGCTACTTAAAAGACCTCCAACAATCGGCCATTGTTGGTCCTTCGTCAAGCTTCAAGCTTCGCGAAATGATTCCAAGCTCATGAGTGGACTTCCCTATCACCTTCGCATGACTTCGTAGTGTGCTAGCACTCCCGACTTTGCCACAAAATCATGAATTTTTGCTTCCCTTTTCTTCCTTGGCTCTCGGCAGAAACCAGAACTAGTGAAGAAGAAAAAAAGGCCAAATGGCCGAGAGAGAGAGATTTATGTATTTGATAATTGTTTTCTAAAAAACAATTAAACATATACCACTTTTTGATTTTCAAAAAGTCAAGCCTTAAATGCTTGCCAACTACCACCATCAATCCATCAATCAATCAAATCAAGTGACAAGTTGTCACATCACTCAACGTGACTAATGATTTGACGCTTGATGCGACTAATGATTTGACGCTTGATTTGACTTGCGTGCCGCACTCAAATTCGAAATGCGAATTCGCTCACAAACAATCTCGGGCTCGGGTTCGCTAATTCCAAATTAACAAATTTTATGTTGCGACGTAATTAAATGATTATGCCTAGCGAAATCACTATTCACATCGCAAATGAATTAATTCTAAATTAACTCGTTCGCCCGAATTAAAATCTAATTTTAATTCCACCTCGAAATCTAATTTCGTTTAATATATCGAATATATTAATTTATCGATTAATTCCAAATTAATCGTTTTCTCTCTTTAATTGATATTTTATCCCAGATAAAATATCTCCACTATTAATCCCAGATTAATTTTCTCTCTCATCTAATTATTCTCAGATTAATTAAGAGTGCGAGTCATACGTCATCGGTGAATCTTCGGGAAGCAACCCATGAGATTCCCGGATATGTTGGCAGTAAATTCAGTCGTCGGACTATCCGAACACGTAAGTATCTAGTACTACGTTTATACCGATTTACAAGATAAGGTTGGCTTCTAGCAAAGCGCCATGCCTACCTAATTCTCCAGAAATATCCTTACAGGAATATAAGATCTATATAAGGCGTAGTATACGTAGTATTGCGTATTTCGATCCAATATCAGATGATCACATGCAAGGCCTAGGGCTGGTACAATGTCTGCCCCGTACGAAGCATATATTAAATTACGAGCAACTAGTCTCTTTATTATCGGATAATCATGACCAAGTCATATTATCCCGATGGTTGCAACCCTTTAGAGAACCAATTTTGTATCCCTACGCGATCATCATCTCCATATGACTGGAGTGACACTTTCATCTTGACATCACACCCAACACACTACGATTCTCAATATACCCAGCAGAGGCGTACACAGAACCTGTTAAAGCCCTGGACGACCACAACCAAAGTATATTGATTGTCGCAAGTATTAGCGGTGTAAGTCTCAGGTTAAGACCAAATACACCTACCCTGATTTCGGACTTCCATAGACACATAGTCATACTACCAATGGAATTCCGAGGGGGTCTATCTAGAGCGAAGTGTTTTCCCGTACCATCGGTAAAACACAACCTCCTATTACACTTGCATGAGTATCCTATACCCAAATAAATAAGAACTATGTCGTTGTGCCCTCACAACGTGCACAAGTATAATACTAGTCTTTTACGCATTTATCGATGTTCAATCTCGATAATACTCTGACTATGGATATTTAATGATTTATCCTTAGTGGATTGATACTGTCTCATATCATTCTCAATCTAGGAACAAATCATAGGGACCTCCTATCATTTATATATCTTGGTTATCTAATCACAAATGATAAGAGAGCAATCTCATTTGTCACATAGTTAATTTGTACAACAACACCATGATCTGTACAAATAGTGATGCTATGGGTCATAATTGTCCAACAATCTCCCACTTGGCCTATAGCCAGTTACTCGAGTGTCTGACTCCCGAACTATGTACGGTTGGCTCAAACTGCTGAGAAAAGGCTTTCGTCAGTGGATTTGCATGATTATCATCTGATGCGATTTATTCGATCATTACATCCCCACGATGTATGATTCGAACGGATCAGATGAATATCGAAGTATTTATCTGGATCGTTGATGAGACCATTAATTCTTGAGCTTGTGCTGCAGCCCAGCTTAGCTGCTAATAGAATTATATCTAATCTAATTAGATTTATTATTGACCCAAATGGCTTCTATTGCTGCCTCAGCTGCAGCAATAACCCGCATTTGTTGTTTATTCGGAAACAATATCTTGCTTGGAAGATTTCCAGCTCACTGTTCTGTTATTCAAACTTTACAGTATCGTTTGCGACTTATAGTCATTATCATTGGTTTAGGAAACTTGCAGTAGTGATCCCAGTCACTTCAAGTTCTCCTTCTCCATAGCTTAAGACAGCATCCTTAGTTCTCTAAGATACTAATGGATGTTCTTAACATCAATCTAGTGACTATCACTTGGATTGGCCTGTTTGTGAATCCATATGCTCAAAGCGTATGAGACACCAAGTCGCGTACATTTTTCAATGTACGAGTTCTCGGAGAGTTTTCTCGAAAGTCAAGGTTTCACCGATTGTTTTTATGGGAATATCATTTCCAAAAAAATGATATATATTATTATCATTATTTATAAGACAGCCACTGTCAGTGCGCTCCCACTAACCCTCTTATATACACAAGAATCATTTTCGTTTTGAATTAAATCATAAACTATTATGATTACATCAAAACAATAATTCCAAGAACCTAATGCTTGCTACAATACAAACATGGATCGAATAACTTGCAAACCTTGTTCGCTAGTTTTGGTATGACAAAACCTACAGTATGTTATAAACATCCTCCAAAAGGTCTCCTTTTCAGGAAAGCGATTTTCCAATTAAACTGATATATTTCACAAATGAAACATGCAGCTTTAGCAAGCATTATCCAAATGGATTTACCATGGCAACAGGTAAAAGGTTGAATCGTAATCAACATAATGTTGATAACGATAGCATTCCGCTAAAAGCCTAGCTTTATATGTTGGTATGTTACCTTCCATGTTGTCTTCCTTGAAGACTGATATAGTACCAATAGGCATAATGCCTTGCGGTACATCAACTAGTATCCAAACGCAGTTGATATACATGGATTCCATTTCGGATTCATGGCACTTTTCCATAATATAGAGTCGATACCTTGTATCACTTCCTCATACGTAGTCAGTTGGTATACCTCAAAAGATTGACTTTTTTATGAGGTGAGATCAGAAACCCATACCCCAGGTTGTTTTCTGACTCTCTCCGACTTACGCAGTTCTTGTGCATTCGAAGATTATTGGTATAGTTTCATCCTTGATGAACTATTTGTGTTCCATTAGGAATCGGTGCCTTGAATAGTGTCACTCCGATTTTCATCGAGTTTTACTATCCTCCCACTTATCACTGCATATCGGTATTCCTCTTAGGAAAACCGCATGACGAGCAACAATTACATTGTTCTCTGGTGAGATGTATAAGTACTATACTTTGGTATCCCTAGGATAACCTACAATTGGCACTTATCCAATTTGGGTTTTAGTTTGGTATCATCCAAACATATGCACAACATTCCCAAATTTTCAGGAATGTGAAACCCAGTTTCTTTCCTGTTCATATCTAATATGAAGTCTGTCAAATATATTATTATGGAACCTTATTCAAAATAAGTTCTACACTGTTAATGCTTATCCTTTGAAGGAAATGGTAGCTGAGAGCGACTCATGATTAACCTTATCATGTCTAATAAAATTCGGTTAATCAGTTCGGACACACCGTCAAAATGACATGTTCCGGGAGGAGTCCTCATTGAAAGAATACTATACTCTTTCAAGTATATTAGAAACTTATTGCTTAAGTATTTTCATCATGGTCTAACCGTGACGATTTAATACTTTAGTTGATCTGTTTGTCTATTTCGTGTCGAAAACTTTAAAAGTTTTCGATTTATGTTTCAAAGAAACACATAACCATAACGCGATGCCACATCCGTAAAGGTCATAAAATATTCATATCCACCTCTAGCCTAGCTATACATGGGCCCACTTGCTTCACTATGAACTATGGCTAACAGATTGGTGGCACTTTCACTTTTACCAAGTAAATGTGTTATAGGCACTTTGCCCAATAAACTAGATTCGTAGACTTTATTCGAATAGAATCAAATCAGTCCTAGTATCCATTCTTCAAACGTGTTGATATACTATTCTTGTTTAATTGTGTCCCAAACAACAATGCCACGATTAAGTTTCATTTGATCAAATCAGTCTGAGCTAATTATTTGTCATATTATATGTTTGAGATTTTATTTATATTCAAAATATAAATTTTGTTATTCACATCTAATGTGTTTATCTCAATATCATCTTTATATAATAAAACACTTTAGTGTTCTAGAATATAAAGGTAAACCCACAGTGGGTAAACACTGATATAGAGATAATGTCTCTAGTCAAACTAGTTACATTATAACAGTTTCCTAATTTAAGTACACACCCAAAGGGTAGTTCCTAATCTTAGGTATCTACGGTTAAAACAGTGACTTTCGTCCCGTTTCCAATTCGTAGAATAATCTCAACTGAAGTCAGTATCCTGCTCACAGAAGATTCTGAACATCAATGCATATTTATGTATCACACTAAGTATTTAAAATCCAATTTCATTACTAGTAGTTAACATATTTATGACAAACATTTTTGAAGTCAGAGCCTTGCTCGTCTTCAATTCCTTCATGTCTGCTTTGTCCAAACGGCAGTCACGCTTCCGCGATCCCGTTTGCCACAATTTGGGCAGACATTTTGGGATATGTCCTTTATCTTCCCAGAAGACTATAATGATTTTGCCTTTGCCCTTTTCCACATTCCAGAAGTCTTTGGCCTAGCCTAGGCCTTCTAGAATATCGAAATAAAGTGCGCCTTGCGCTACTTGCCATATTGCAAATTTTGACTTTGTCTCCTTGAGAATAGTCATTAACTCTCCAAGAGTTATTTATTGCAATTTAGTACTTCTAAGATTCTAAGGATAGATTCTTTGAAGATCCTTCAATTTTATTATCATAGTTTAAGGATCTAATCCTTAGTTCTGATAAAGAAATTAAGGAGTCAACTGCGACAAGATTAATGGATTAAGCACTTAAGTTATCATCACATGATCTTCCAAAGATTATGCTCTACTGTTTGCTTAACTCCGGGCTTTAGGCCTAATATGTTATTTTATCAAATAAAGTAACTTATTAGTTTCGAGGACCATCCTGAAATTTTATTCCCAATTTGAAAATTAAACCATTCAAATACATTTTCCCTAGGATTATGTATTGAACGTTAATCTTTCAATTTTATCTTGATTCTAATAGTCCAACTATTTAATCAACGATTTAGGTACTTTTTATTATAATGATTATTATAGTCCAACTATTTAATCAACTATAATTAATTAAATCAAATATATTGATTATTATAATCCAATTATATAATCAAATATAAATAAATTATTTGAATACAGTCCAACTGTTTTATTTAAAACAACAATTTAAATATTAGTCCAACTAACATTTAATTTATTTGACGAATGATATTTGTTTTGAGCGCATATGGCAAGTAATTAAACGAATATTGCAAATTCAATTCTTGCCTCCCACTATTTTTCGGCGAGCCTCTAACCCTCTGTCGAGTACTCGGGAAACCGTGTTTCCTAGCGGGCTAGGATCCCGTTAAATATCACACAATCTTGACTTTAGCCAACAAATTGTATGATAATTAACTAGGTAGATCTCTAAGATCAATTGGATCCAATCCAATTCCTAGATCCAGTAGGGGACATCCAAATCCGAAACATATATCTTATATATGCCAATATATCCAATATATTACCTAACCTTTTTCCTCTGAATCAACTAAGCCTTGGCTTTGGCACAACAAACTTAGTGATCCGAGTCAAGCGCGACCCATTGACCATGGAAAGCTTCGTAATCAATTGATGAGCGGAAAATATATCAATATTTACCATCCCTTTTACTTAATATTTTGTTTAGTTTCTCGGGTTTGATGAACGTTTTGATGTGTTTTAGTTTATTTTGCAGATAAAATAATATTGGGATACAATGAAATCTGGGTCAAATAAGGGCAAAAATTGGACTTGACATATTAATTTTGGAGATTGGAAACTTGAAAGGGCGTTTTAACGAAGTGCAGTTTTGGAAATTCCAATTTTGCGCATCTGTCGTATTTTGAGAATAATGTTTTACTCCGATATCGGATTGAGTTGATTCAAGTTTCAAATTAAAGAAGACTCAAAGCTCTACAACTTTGAAAGACAAAATAATTTCGAATTCTAAATATTTCATGCCCGAAATTGATGAACCATTCAGAAGTATGTTGTGTGTAATTATTAAAGTCACTTTCAATCATTTTCAAAGCAAAAAATAAATTAATAAATAAATAATAAAAATTATCAAATCACCACCAAACATGATAAGCAATTAGTGGAGCAATTAATAATGGATTATGTGGAGCAATCAGTGGATCAATTAATAATGGATTTCGTGGATGATTTGATGGAGGCAAAATTTTGCCTATAAAGACCAAGCCATTTCATTTGTAAATTCATACTTTCTTCTAAGGATTTCCTTAAGAATACTAATAAGATTGTATCTTGTTTGTTTATTTACAGCTTTTAGTGATTAATTTCCGCTTTCGCACTTTCTTTTCTTTACTTTTCAATTTTTACTTTCCGCAAATTACTTTTACGCACAGTAATTTACTTTCTTACTTTTTATAGTTTTTATTATTCACCATGAGGAGGTAACTTCCCCAGCTATGGTGAAAGGTAATTCTTTTACTGTTACTATTTAGATTAATCTCCCTTAAAAATAATATATTCACTATTTAAAATATTGACTTAAAAAGGATACCGCCAGATTTGTCGGTTGGTAATTCATTTTAATCTGGTTTAAACCTGACTAATCAAGGATACCGCCAGATTGGTCGGTTGGTAATTAAATTTTCTTTCCGCCTATATGGCAGGTTTATTTTGGTTCCGCCTTTATGGCTGGTTGGACTTAATTTGACTTAATCAGGTTACCGTCTATATGGCTGGTTGGTAAAATAATCACAAGTTAATATATTATATTAAGGGAGATATCTAAATAGTAAATAGTAAAATTTGATCATTTTACCTTAGCATTTTATTTTACTTTTCAGCTTTTACTTTATGTCTTTTACTTTTCAGCATTTTTACTTTATGTCTTTTACTTTTAAGTTTTTACTAGCCCTAGTTATGTGTTAGTTATCTGGGGTTGTGATGAATTCTAATATCACCGGTTTATAACGGGTTATTTTATAGTTTGGGTAATTTAAAGGTTTACTTATTAAGTCTTAAGCTTAATGCTTCTTGTTGTCTGATCACCAATAAGATTGATCTGGTAAATCTAAAATGAACTAGACATAGGGATTTTAGCTTTCAGCCTTAGACTTAATAGCCCACGATCTTCCTTGAGGATAACCCTTTAATAGATTTCCTTACAGGATAGACATATACATGTCGGGCCGGGGTAGCCATAATTGGAACTCAAACTTAATGAATCCAGATAATTTGGTTGACATAGACATATGGTTCAATTGGGTTAAACTGGGTATTTGCGTCTGACCATCGACAATGCTTTTGCATAATTTAGTGTTCCAGGTTAGTAAACTGATTTATTACACAAACATAAAATAATCACTTCATCTTTTAAAAGATATTAGAATGATTCACAACCCTAGATCTTTGTGTCTTTTGTTATTTTCCTTAGTATTTTCTTTTGTCTTTTTATTTATTTATTTATTTTGCAAAACTACAATCAACCAAATCAATCAAGCAATCATTCTCTTCACCCTCAATTAGATATTTTTAAATAAATAGATTCAATAATTAATAACAACAATAGGAATTAAGTCCTCGTGGGATCTATATTTTTATACTACTTGAACGATATGTGCGCTTGCGTTATACGTGTGTGTTTACGCCGGTCATCAATGTCGATGGACAAGAAGTGGTCTTGACTTTGGCTAACAAACCACAACTTGGACAAGACACCAATATAGAACAAAGCTCTCGTGATTCAAACACATCCTCAACTGACAAAGGCCTTGACTTTGGCCAACAAACCAATGCCAGTCTCGGATCTTGAGTAAGAATCACTCAATGGAAGGAAAAATGCTTAATATTATGCGATGGTTTTTCTGCGTTTTTCGTGTGCAAATTGGCAACCAATTTATTATCTTTGTTAAGGTCTCATTATCATACACCCTTAAACATGCATTCTAAACATATAATAAAGCGCGTATAAATAAAATAATAATGATATGCGGATGGATACTATACACAATGATTCTAGATCAAATCTCTCTATTTCTCTCTCCTGCTAGCACAAGTATAACTTCTACCCGTTACACTACACTTCTAAAAAAACCTCATTTACATTGAGGGGAATAGGTGAGAAGAGAATACAAAGAATAAGGAAGTAATAAGGCTGGACACGCAGGTCTAATTAATAAATTCAAAATTTATTACAACAATTTCTAAAATTTCCCCACCCATCTAATATCCATCCGATATACACTATTCATGCATCGCAACCATGTATTCACACAAGCATGTTATCAATCAATATAATCAAATTAATTAATCTGATAATTAGTGACCGTCCAATGTTCAAACAACGATTTGATTTTGCGCGAGTCAAACTCGTTTTTGCAACTAAGTACTCAAAGTACAAATTCTCGAATTAAATTAAACTACAAAATTAAATCCAATTCAATTTGTATTTAATACTAATTCGCTATTTAATTCCAAATTAAATACTACACTTTATTAATAAACCTTTACGACTTAAATTCCAAATTTAATCGTTACGGGTCTCAAAGCCCGAATAACATCCAATGTTAATTTAATTAAAGTCCAATGGGCTTTTAATTAATTTCTTAAGGCGTGGACTTTTGGTCAACTTGGGTCAAACCCAATAACCAAAGCCCAATCAAGGAGTAACCCTATAAGCCTTGAAATAAATTTAGGCCCAATTCAACTTTAAAGGTCCATTAGTCGTATTTGGACTTTATGGAAGCGGTTTTGGGCCTAATTGGATCCAACCAATTTTGCATAAACCCAAATTAGTACAACCAAGCCCAATAAGCCCAATAACAACATTCAAGCCCAATTTTACAAAATAGGCCTAACATAATTAAATTACAAAAACTCAATTTTACAATTTAATTACATAAAGTGTATTACACAATTAATTACCCAATTAACATTTCTAAAACATCAATTAGCCTAATTAATCATGCTCTTTAACATCAATAGTGTCTAACATAATTTAATCAAAAATCAAACTCATTCATGCTATATTGCGCTCGGCTTTGGAGGGGAATTTTATGTCCAATTCAAATTCAATCCAATTAAATCCAAATCAACATTAAATCCACATTCCCGAATGATTCCAACTCATCCAATGATCAAAAAATCAAAATTCCAAGACATAATAGGGTTCTCAAACTCTCGGCCAACCCAAGATTTTGGGGAAAAAATGATCCAATCACAATTTCATGAAATTGATCCAAGCAATATCCAATTAAAATTTTTAAGCATACTCAATCATTCAATTCAACAAAATCATGCTTATAAATATTTTACCCAAATTTTAACCCTAAGTCATATTTCATGCTTTTACTCCGCTCTGATACCATTGTTGGAGATCTCTAAGTTCCGAGGATCGAATACAAAGCATAAAACATAGGTACGAATACAACGAGGGAGTTGCGGAATACTCACATCGATCGCTTGAGCGACGCGACAATGAAAAAAAATTTTCTGCCTCCTCTTTACTGCACACGGCTGTGGGCTGTTACGGTCCTCTAAGAATCGGCCATTGTTGGTCCTTCGTTAAGCTCCAAGCTTCGCGAAATGATTCTAAGCTCATTGGTGGACTTCCCTATCACCTTCGCATGACTTCGTAGTGTGCTAGCACTCTCGATTTTGCTACAAAATCATGACTTTTTGCTTCCCTTTTCTTCCTTGGCTCTCGGCAGAAACCAGAACCAGTGAAGAAGAAAAAGAGGCCAAATGGCCGAGAGAGAGAGAGATGAATTGGAAGAGAGAGAGAGATTTATGTATTTGATAATTGTTTTCTAAAAAACAATTAAACATATACCACTTTTTTATTTTCAAAAAGTCAAGCCTTAAATGCTTGCCAACTACCACCATCAATCCATCAATCAATCAAATCAAGTGACAAGTTGTCACATCACTCAAAGTGACTAATGATTTGACGCTTGATGCGACTAATGATTTGACGCTTGATTTGACTTACGTGCCGCACTCGAATTCAAAATGCGAATGCGCTTGCAAACAATCTCGGGCTTGGGTTCGCTAATTCCAAATTAACAAATTTTCCGTTGCGACGTAATTAAATTATTATACCTAGCGAAATCACTATTCACGTCGCAAACGAATTAATTCTAAATTAACTCGTTCGCCTGAATTAAAATCTAATTTTAATTCCGCGTCGAAATCCAATTTCGTTTAATATATCGAATATATTAATTTATCGATTAATTCCAAATTAATCGTTTTCTCTCTTTAATTGATATTTTATCCCAGATAAAATATCTCCACTATTTATCCCAGATTAATTTTCTCTCTCATCTAATTAATCCCAGATTAATCAAAAGTGCGAGTCATACGTCATCGGTGAATCTTCGGGAAGTGACCCATGAGATCCCCGGATATGTTGGCAGTAAATTCGGTCGTCGGACTATCCGAACACGTAAATACCTAGTACTACGTTTATACTGATTTACAAGACAATGTTGGCTTCTAGCAAAGCGCCATGCCTACCCAATTATCCATAAATATCCTTACAGGAATATAAGATTTATATCAGGCGTAGTATACGTAGTATTTCATATTTCGATCCAGTATCGGATGATCACATGCAAGGCCTGGGGCTAGTACAGTGTCTGCCCCGTACGAAGCTTATATCGGAATACGAGCAACTAGTCTCTTTATTATCGGATAATCATGACCAGGTCATATTATCCCGATGGTTGTAACCCTTTAGAGAACCAGTTATGTATCCCTACGTGATCATCATCTCCATATGACTAAAGTGACACTTCCGTCTTGACATCACACCCAACACACTACGATTCTCAATATACCCAGCAGAGGCGTACACATAACCTGTTAAAGCCCTGGACGACCACAACCAAAGTATATTAATTGTTGCAAGTATTAGCGGTGTAAGTCTCAGGTTAAGACCAAATACACCTACCCTGATTCGGACTTCCATAGACACATAGTCATACTACCAATGGAATTCTGAGGGGGTCTATCCAGAGCGAAGCTGTTTCCCGTACCATCGGTAAAACACAACCTCCTATTACACATGCATGAGTATCCTATACCCAAATATATGAGAACTATGTCGTTGTGCCCTCACAACCCGCACAAGTGTAATACTAGTCTTTTACGCATTTATCGATGTCCAATCTCGGTAATACTCTGACTAAGGATATTTAATGATTTATCCTTAGTGGATTGATATTGTCTCATTTCATTCTCAATCCAGGAACAAATCATATGGACCTCCTATCATTTATATATCTTGGTGATCCAATCACAAATGATAAAAGAGCAATCTCCTTTGTCACATAGTTAATTTGTACAACAACACTATGATCTGTATAAATAGTGACGCTATGGGTCATAATTGTCCAACAGGGTGAACTGCAATTAATCATTCATGAAATACTGGATGAAGAAATGAAACTCTGTGAGACGTTTCAAGTTGCCACCATAATTGAAAAGTTGCCTCCATCATGGAAGGACTTCAGGAGCTATCTGAAACACAAAAAGAAGCATATGAGCCTTGAAGACCTTGGAGTCCGGCTGAGGATTGAAGAGGACAACAGGAAGTCCGAGAAGGCCAGCTACAAGACTATGGAGTCTAAGGCCAACATCGTCGAGGGTGTAAAGGGTAGCAAGAAGAGAAAGAACGGTGGAGCTGATTCTTCCCAAGCTAACAAGAAGTTCAATGGGAAGTGCTACAACTGTGGAAAGAGCGGTCACATGGAAAAGGACTGCAGAAATAAAAAGTCTCAGGACAAAGGCAAGAAAAAGAAAAATGAGGCCCATGTCACTGAAGATGAGCAGCTGACTGATGAGATCTCAGAGATGAACCTATCAGCAGTGGTAAGTGAAGCCAACTTGGTTGGGAATCCGAGAGAATGGTGGGTAAACACTAGGGTTACTCATCATATCTGTGCAGATAGGAAGATGTTTTCCTCGTATCAGAAGGTCGATGGCGGCGATCATCTGACAATGGGAAACTCGTCTACCTCAAGAGTGGTTGGACAAGGCACAGTGGTTATGAAGATGATATCCGGAAAAGAGCTTACATTGAAGAATGTATTGCATGTTCTAGATACTCGGAAGAACTTGGTCTCAGACTCTCTTCTTAGCAAGGCTGGTTTTAAGCTTGTATTTGTTTCTGAAAATTTTGTATTGACCAAAAATGATGTGTATGTAGGAAAATGATACCTCATTGAAGGCCTTTTTAAATTCAATATAATGACTGTCAATCGACACAGTGCTATAAATAAAGCTACAACTTCTGCTTATATTGTTGAGTCACAAAATGTATGGCATGGGAGGTTATGACATGTTATTTATGATACAATGCATAAATTAATTAAAATAGACCTTATACCTAAATTTGCAATCGATAGCCAACATAAGTGTCAGGCATGTGTTGAAGCAAAAATACATAGAGCATCATTTCATTCCATGGAACGTAGTTCTAAACCCTTGGAACTTGTACACACTGATATGTGTGATATGAATATTGTGCAAATAAGAGGCGGTAAAAAGTACTTTGTCATTTTTATCGATGATAGCACAAGATTCTGTTATGTGTATTTTCTGAGGAGCAAAGATGAAGCTATTGAGCGCTTTGTACGAAGTTGAAAATCAACTTGGCAAGAAAATCAAGAGAATCGGGAGTGATAAAGGTGGTGAATATGTGTCACCATTCGGTGAATATTGTTTCGTTCATGGAAGTATTCACGGAACCACTGCTCTTTATTCGCCTCAACAAAATGGGATTGTTGCGCGTAAAAACCGAACATTGAAGGAAATGATGAACGCCATGTTGACAAGTTCTGGTTTATCCCAGAATTTATGGGAGGAAGCCTTGCTTTCCGCGAACTACGTTCTAAACAAGCTTCCTCATATGAGATTGGACAAGACACCATATGTGTTTTGGAAAGGTCATGTACCATCCTACAAATACGTAAAAATGTAGGGGTGTTTTTCCAATGTAATGGTTCATAAACCTAATAAGGTTATAATAGGACCCAAAACTGTTGATTGTATATTTATTGGATATGCTCACAACAGTAGTGCATATCTATTCTTGGTACATAAGTCTGAGATTCCTGACATCAATCCGAATATGATAATTGAGTCAAGGAATGCGACATTTTTTTAAGAGACGTTTCCTTGTAATGAAAGACAAAGAACAGAGTCTCTCAAAAGAATGATTGATACTCTCAAAGACAGTGATCAGGTTGACCAAAAGTAAGATCAACGCGTAAAAAATGAGACAATCGAACCTAGACGTAGAAAAAGAGCTAGAATGTCTAAGTCGTTTAGTCCCAATTTTCTGACATATTTGTTAGAAAATGAACCTCAAAGCTATAAGGAAGCAATGTCTTGGTCGGAGGCACCTTTGTGGAAAGAGGCTATCAACAGTGAGATTGATTTCATCCTACAGAACCATACTTGGGAGTTGGTTGATCTTCCTCCAGGTTGTAAGCCACTAGGCTACAAATGGATAGTCAAACGGAAGATGAAACCAGATGGATCAATAGATAAGTACAAGGCGAGGCTTGTCATAAAAGGTTATAGACAAAATGAAGGCCTTGATTACTTTGACACCTATTCACTAGTGACTCGTATCATGTCAATAAGAATGCTCATAGCTATAATAACTATATTTGGTTTTGAAATACATCAAATGGATGTAAAGACGACATTCTTGAATGGTGAATTGGATGAAGAGATTTACATGGACCAGAAGGGTTTAATGTTATTGGACAAGAACAGAAGGTGTGCAAACTTGTAAAATCCTTGTACGGATTAAAATAAGCACTTAAACAATGACATGAGAAATTTGACAAAGAGATGTTGTCAAGTGGGTTCAAAACCAATTAGTGTGTGTACACCAAATCAACTCAAAAAGGATATGTCATTGTGTGTCTCTATGTAGACGATATGCTGATAATTGGTAATAATCATGAAATGATTCAGTCTACCAAAAATGTGTTATCCAGCAGATTTGATATGAAAGATTTGGGAGTAGCTGATGTGATTCTAGGAATTAAGATTTCTAGGACATCAGACGGATATATATTATCTCAGACTCATTATATTGAGAAGATACTTGAGAAATATAACAAAGGGGATCTAAATGTGGCTAGAACCTATGTAGACTTAACTCTTCATCTATCAAAGAATGCTGGCTCTAGCATATCACAATTAGAGTATTCGAGAATCATCTGAAGTCTGATGTATCTCACGAATTGCACACGACCTGATATCGCTCAAGTTGTGAACTGGCTTAGCAGATATACGAGTAATCCAAGATATAACCACTTGAAAGCCATAGTAAGAGTTTTGAGGTATCTGAGAGAAACTTTAAAATATGGGCTACATTACGAGAGATATCATGTTGTTCTAGAGGGATACAACGATGCTAACTGGATATCTGATACAGTGGATTCCAAATCTATGAGTGGATTTGTTTTCACACTTGGTAGTGCAGTCGTGTCATGGAAATCCTTGAGGCAAACATGTATTGCCCGGTCTACTATGGAATCAGAGTTCATAACGTTAGACAAAATAACGGAAGAAGCAGAATGGCTTCAAAATTTCCTATAGGATATTCCTAGTTGGTCCAAACCGGTTCCAGCGATAACCATACATTGTGAGAGCCAATCGGCTATTAGGAGAGCCCAAAATACAATGTATAATGTTAAGTCTCGACACATACGTCGGAGATATAATATCATACGTCAACTGCTCTCAAGTGGCATAATATCGATTGATTATGTTAAGTCGAAGGAAAACCTAGTGGATCCACTAACTAAAGGTTTACCTAGAGAGCAAGTTGAGAAGTCATCGAGGGGAATGGGCTTGAAGCCTATAAATTAATAATTGTCATTGTGGAAACCTAACCTAACTGACTGCAGATCCAAAGATCTAGGTTTAAAAGGGACAACTGAAACTTTGTGCAATTCAAAACAAGCACTGAAGAGTTTTGTACTCTTTCCCATTCCGATAATGACGCCGAGTGTTGTCTGTCAAGGTTAGGATAAGCTAAGGCTTTTAATGATCACTCTATTAGGAGATGAGTCCTAATGGGGGTAAAAGCAGATTACCTCTTCATAGTAGATCACCTATTTCAAGTAAGAAGTGAGCCCGCTTCCATGGGATCTTACAGGCTGATTTCCCTAAAGTGCTTGATGAATCCAGGACGGCTGTTCATGGCCGAAATGAACACAACCGTAGAATGGGAAATGGTCGAAGTAAAGCTGTGTGTTGGTGATTGTCTTGGTTTACACCAATGGCATAACAGTTCAAGACTATAGGTCACTGGTTTGCCAAGTAAATTCGATTGTCATTCACTAGGAAAGGTTCAAGGCGAAAGCTACCTATTTCGATGCTGCTTTAGTTCACGAAAACTCTCTCAAGTGTCTGCATGAATATTTGAAGAACTGTTGGGGATTGTTGTAAATTCTTCAAATATGGTTGGTTAAGATGGAGGAGGGACATGTCCATTCGATGGTACCCTATAGGGACATGTCCTCCAATTAAGAAGCATGGAAGGAGTACAACCTTTTGGAGGGTTGCACCCCAACCCAAAGGGTGTTCTTAAGACACCCTTCAATGCCTTTATAAGGAATGATCCATGTTTATTCTCAACATCTGAAGCAAATCCGAATTTTATGAGTCACATTTTCATTGTTTTGTAAGAGAGAGTTCCACCATATTCCAAGTTCAAACACTTGTTAAGGAGTGCCCTCTTGAACAAGAAGAATCCAAGGAATCCTGGGAGAATAGCCACATTGCATCCATAGAGCACCGTGACGGAGGCTAATAAGTTCTTAAGGATAGAGAATCATCTTTACTTGGACGTTTTTTATCAGGTTTTTCTGGTTTTCAAAGTTTTAGGGTTTTACATGTTAGTGTAGATCTAGTTTGTGTTCTATATTTTAATTGTATAAAACATGTTAATTTATGTTTAATGACACTAATCCCACAACACAATATTCATTGGTTAACCCCAAGGGGTTGCCTCAGTGGTAAAGGCCTTGGACTTTAGTGGTATGCTCCCTCACAGGTTTAAGTTTTGAATCCCAATATATGTATTTCCTTGGGGCCATGTCCCCTGGTGTAAAACACTAGCGACTTACTCTGATATGTTTTGGAAAAACTTTTGAGAGCAATGAGCACAAGTTCCTGTGATTAGTCAATGTGAGCGTAAGCTGGCCCGGACACCTCGGTTATCAAAAAGAATATTCATCAGTTTAGTGTTGAACATAATCACAATATATTCACTATAAGAATTTCCTCACTTGGAATTCTCCCACCAAGGACATCACATCACCATTTTTTTTCCTCTGTAGAAAAAATGGTGGCCAAGGTTTTCTCTTAATAACACTAATGAAAATAAAAGAGATAATGTTCCCTTTTATAGTTAGGGATTAGGTTAATTAATTGTAATAAAATAATAAAATTACCTTCTAACCCAAGCCTTGGAAAATTTGGCCCTAGGAATTTTTTAATTTTATTTTACTTAATTAATTTTTCAAATTTAAATACCATGATATTAAATATCTAGATAAATTTTCAAATAAAATTTCAAAACTTATTACTAAAAAAATAAATAAATTCATCGAATTAATCAAAAAAAATAAACTTATCTCACAATCATCTGTATTGAAAAATTTATATTAAACTTTTAATATAATTTTCATCAGTGATTTAAATTTAATTATTAATCGTATTAATAGTTTTATCATAACATACAGTTATGCATTTGAGTTCTTAATTGGACAATCCAATTATATTATGATTGGAGAAAATGGACCTGCAACTATGAGCTCCAATAATCATATGATATTGATTAAGAACACTTTAATCAGTTATTCTGAACTATTAACTTTAGGTTTTTCCATAAAATATAAAGATGAACTCTCGTCACTGCAGATATTTAATTTAAACTGAGCCACGTCGAATTTCATCGATATAATCATTATATATAGATTGAACCTCCACGAGTATTTTTTAATTAGAACATGGTCATAATGCTGGTTATACCCATCTAATTATTTCTTGTGCCTTAAGTGAAATTAATTCCTGAATGAATGATTTATTCATAACTATTTTAAATTTTATCTTTTTATTCGTAATAGAAAGATTTGAGTGTTGTAACCATTCAAGTACTGAGCCAACCCTTAAGATAGCCTCTATTTCTCGCAAGAAGGAGTGGATTCCATATTTGTATAAAACATCCACAGCTTCACACCAAACCATGTCCCCAAAGTACGAACTTATAGATCGAGATTTCTACACTGATTTCACCCATGTAAATAAAATGACATAGACTACCATGCATGAGTTTGTGGTACACTCAGGATAGAGATCAATCTATATATGATCATTTAGTATACTTATATGAATTTCTTTTTCTAATGGATATTAAAAGAAATTCATTTATGTCTAGGTCCAGTCCTATATGATCGCATCATATAAGGTGACTTTATTCCCATGTTGCCATATGAATGATCATAGATCCATGTCGTCATATATTTATGAAATGGATTGCAGCTGTAGAAAATTCATAAAAAAATAACCATCTTTGTTTGCTCTCTAAGGACTATTTTAGATTACCAATTTCAGGCTTAAATCCTCTTGTGTATGACACCCATACATTAAGTTTGAAAGAACATAAGAAATCATGGGTATGCATAATTATTTACAATATGCGAATTGAAACAAGTAATCGATAAATGAGTAATGCATCATTTATTATTCTGATAATAATCTCGTTTATATATTATATGATGCTCTATGGCATATATCCCAACAATCTCCCACTTACACTAGAGAAAATGAGATATGTCGTGTAATCCTAGATCCTTCAGATAACCTTTAAAAACTTTAGCTATCAAGGTCTTTGTAAACGGATCAGCCAGATTCTCAGCAAATGCTATCTTCAAGATGATTACATCTCATTTTTGCAGTATCTCCCTGATAAGATGGTATTTCCTCTCTATATGCTTCCCTCTATTATGGCTTCTTGGTTCTTTTGAGTTCGTCACTTTACCATTATTATCGTACTAAAGTGTGAGCGATTTATCTATATAAGGAAATACTTTCAGATCTCTTAAAAAATTATGGAGTCATACTATTTCTTTAGCTGTTTCATAAGCTACTACATACTCAGCCTCCATGGTGGAGTCAGCAATACAAGACTAATTTATACTCTTTGATATAATAGTTCCACCACCTAGGATGAATATTGATCTGGATGTTGATTTCCTAGAATCTACATCCATCTAAAAATCAGAATTAGTATATCTTTTGATGATCATATCTCCATAAGAATATACAAGCATATAGTTTCTCGTTATTTTTAGGTGCTTGAGAATATGATTTACAGTCACCCAATGATCTAATCTTGGGTTAGACTAAAATTTACTGATCATTCCCACTGTATAGCAGATGTCTGGTCTCATGTATAGCATAGTGTAGACACTATAATTTTATGCATAGCCCATTGATGAGTCTCTTACTGGGACACCCTCTGAAAGTTGTTAAATTATAAGGATGAACACAAAGAAGGAAAAGAACTCCAATGAATACAGTCAAAAGCCAGTCGGACATCACCTATGTCTGGCCTACCTTATCTCTAGCTAGAACATCCGACCAAATATACCTTTAAAAACCTAATTTTAAGGGATCTGATTATGTCCAACTAGACATAAATTCAAATTTAATAGCCAGCCTGACCGGCGTAAACACACACGTATAACGCAAGCGTACGTATCGTTCAAGTAGTATAAAAAGTATCGATCCTACGAGGACTTAATACCTAAGCTATTAATTTTATGAGGTCGAATGATTACTAGTATCTAACAGGTTGTTTAATTGATTTGAAATTGCGACGATTCTAAATTTAAAGACAATTAAATATAATTGTTCGAAAGTAGATTTTAAGAAAATTCAATATTAAAAACTATCTAGGGTTGTGATTTCTTTTAATATCATTTTAAAGATGAAGTGGTAATCTTATAGTTGGGTAAAATATTGATTTATTAACCTGGAACACTAAATTATGTAAAAGCCTCTTCCGATGGTCAATTACAAATACATAGTATAATCCAATTGAACCATATGTCTATGTCAACCAAATTACCTAGATTCATTAAGATTAAGTTCCAATTATGGCTACCCCCGCCCGACAGGTATATTCCTATCTTGTAAGGAAATCTATTAAAGGGTTATCTATCCTCAAGGAAGATCGTGGGCTATTGAGTCTGAGGTCTTAAACTTAAAATCCCTATGTCTAGTTCATTTTAAGTTTACCGAGTCAATTTAATTAATGGCCAGTTAATTAAAAAGTATTAAGATTAAGACTCAATAAATAAATCTTTATATTACCCAAACTATAATCTAACCCCTTATAAACCGGTGATATTGAAATTCATCACAACCCTAGATACTAATTTAGTTACGACACATAGCTAGGGCTCGTAAAATAAAAGACATAAAATGCTGAAAAGTAATTGCGGTAAAGTAAATACTGAAAGGTAAATTACAATAAAATAAATGCTAAGGTAAAAGGAATTACTTTTACTACTACTAATTTAGATATCTCCCATAAAATAATATATAAACTTGTGATAATATTACCAACCGACCAATCTGGCGGTATCCTGATTAAGTCAAATTAAGTCCAACCAGCCATTAAGGCGGTAATATTTGTCTGTAACCAGCCATAAAGGCGGAACCAAAATAAACCAGCCATAAAGGCAGAACCAAAATTAAATTACCAACCGACCAATCTGGCGGTATCCTTGATTAGTCAGGTTTAAACCAGATTAAAATTAAATTACCAACCGACCAATATAGCGGTATCATTTTTAAGTCAAATTTTAATTAGTGAATATATTAATTTTAAGGGAGATTAATCTAAATAGCAATAGTAAAAGAATTACCTTTCACCCTAGCTGGGGAAGTTACCTCCTCATGATGAATAGTAAAAACTGTAAAAAGTAAGACAGTAAATTACTATTATTACAAAACGTAATTAAAATTATTACAAAACTAAAAACTAAAAATTAAAACGAAACTTAGAGAGAGAAGAATTCCCTATTTACATCAAAGAAATGTGAGAGAATGGTACAACAAAATCTGAAATCTCGAGCTCAATTTATAGGGGCGGATAAGCTTCGGGCGTCGCGACGCTAGAGCCTTTGGCGTTGCGACGCTGGAACAGTGAGTCGTGGCATGTTCTCGGCTTGACACGTGGAGATTCGGATAAGAGGATAAGGCAACACGTGGCGAGGCGGCTAAGAGCTCAATTATTATGCTGACGTGGCGCTGACGTGGCAAGGCGGCTGAGATCAATTTTCGGCACCGTAGGATTACGACACGTGTCACAGCGTGATTGGCTGCTGATGATGTGGCATGTTGACTCGGTTGACCTGCTGACGTGGATGATGACGCGGCAAGACTCGTGGAAGATTTGACTCGTTGACCGGGCGATGTGGCGACACGTAGGATGACACGTGGCACACGTGGAAATAGTAATTGTCGGCACCGTAGGATGATGACACGTGGCACGGCGCACATTAGCATATCGGCTGTGATGGTGACACGTGGCACGGCGCATGTTAGCAAAGTCAAACTTCTCAAATTCTGACCCGTTGACCCGGCGCACGTTAGCAGCTCTGGTGCACGTTAGGCGTCGCGACGCCAATGGCTTGCGCGTCGCGACGCGCCAAAATTACCGAAATGCCCTTTTTTCCAATTTTTCCTGTTTTGCCCCAAATCACTTTCAGAATGTCCTGAAACTTTATTTATCTACAAAATAACACAAAACACATCAAAATATTCACAAGACTCAAGAAACTATACAAAATATTAGGGTAAAAGAGTGGGAAATAGTGATAGATTTACCACTCATCACACCCCCAAACCTAATATTTTGCTAGTCCTCGAGCAAAACATAAAATAACATAAATAAATAAACTAAGCCACTTTCGTAGGGATCACGGTTGCATATAGCATATGCAACAAGCCTTTAACCCCTAGGTGTCCCTAGTGGACGAGTTGCAGTCTCGTGAGGGTTTACAGCAATGATACCCACAAACATTTTACAAAAGTAAAAAGGTATTAAAACTAATGCACACAAAAGCAAAAAAACAAGCGAAAAGAGAATAAAGAAGTTAGTAACTAATCAGGTGAAACTTCTACTCCAAGTTACTAGTTGTTTTGTTTCATTCTAAATTACCAAATAAGTAAATTCTCCGATCATTTTTACCATTCTTCATAAACACAACCAACATAATATTAAACAACTCATTTTTGCCCACAGCAGTCATAAGTGCAGTTGATAAGAGAGTAATATTTTTGTCCTAAAGTTCTATCAGATTTCACACCTTTTTGTAGCAATGGAATAATTTTTTCTCATTTTTCTGATTTTTTTTTTTATTTATATACAATATCTTCCATCTATGTAACGAGTGTTAGGTCGGTGACTCCCAAACCAGTTGGTTTTAGGGCACCAGGCGTTAAGATACCCCTACGAACTTAATTACTCAGACTTCAGATATATATATTTTTGCAGCATCGTTTATCCATATAACGAGCTTTGGGCCAGTGACTCCAAAACCAGTTGGCTTTAGGGCACTATGTGTTAAAACACCCTTACAAACTTAATAACTCGAATCTTAGATTTTTTTTTTTTTTTACTCTATCACTCTTTGAGATGCTTCCTCCAATTAAACTAGAGCACTGAATATTACAAACTTTTCAATTTTAGCTCATGTCTGTATGTTTCCATGTATGTTGATAATACCTGTCAACTGAGCATATGAAGATTCATTTTAGTCAGTGTTATGGAGAATTCACAAATTAAATAATTTAAAAAGAGATAAACAAAAATTAACTTGTTTCGAAATAGGTTTGAGATACGTCTCAAGAGTGGAAACTCCTTACTCAGCTATTTCTTACCAATTTCACCTTTTTAGTCAAAACACAAAAATGCAAAATATTTTTGAAAATTTTGAAAATTTTCCAATTTTTTTATATTTTTCGAAAAAATTTGGACTAAAAATAAAAACAACATACAAACTAAAAATAAGGTACTAATCAACTAATTCCCTCCCCCAAACCTAAATGAGACATTGTCCCCAATGTCTTAAACAGTAGAAGAAGAGTTTAGAAAATAATACCCGTTGACCCGGCGCACGTTAGCAGCTCTGGTGCACGTTAGGCGTCGCGATGCTAATGGCTTGCGCGTCGCGACGCGCCAAAATTACCGAAATGCATTTTTTTCCAATTTTTCCTATTTTGCCCCAAATCACCTCCAGAATGTCCTGAAACTTTTTATATCTACAAAATAACACAAAACACATCAAAATATTCACAAGACTCAAGAAACTATACAAAATATTAGGTTAAATGAGTGGGAAATAGTGATAGATTTACCATTCATCACAGCCTGACATGTATCGAGCTACCAACACACGTGAAAAATTCAAACAACTAAAATCACGGGCTTGATTACTTCTAGCCGGAGGTATATCCCAAGCTATGTCACTATAAAAATCCGAGCTGTATTTGACATTATGATTACAATCACTCGAGACAAATTGGAGGAGAGTGGGGATCATACTCCCCCTTCCATCCTTTGACCTGCCAGTTTCACTATAAAAATGGACCATATCCCTTCACAAATGGAGGTTAATTTTGGTTGGTTCGAATCATTTGAGGAGAATCCTAAAAAAACCCTAAGACAGTAACCTCACCTACCTTTCCTTAGAGTCTTATATTTCCTGGTGTGAATTCAGTAGGAACCAACAATCAGAGAGGTCTCCCGAGCTAAATTACATAAAAAGGTACGACCAGATGGCATCATTTGTCAATTAAATGCATATTTGAGATTTTTTTAACACAATATCTCCGATCGGACGTACATCACGTCTGACCAGACATGCACATCGGGTCGTCTATAAACATGGCAGGCTGTCTTTACTACTTTCTCTAGTTAATCACAGGATTAGTTATTTTTTTTATGTTGTGCTTGTTACCATTAATCTAAGCATGTATATTTGTTTCATTCTGGTATTTTAATTGATGACACGCATGTGTTTATTCTTCTGTCTAAAATAATATGCATGTTATGCTCTGCTTACCGTGTGATCCATGAATGATATCCGGCCAGACTTGTCCTATGTCCGACCGGACATAAATGATATTGTAGGAGGGAAGCGGGGTTTACTGCTATACCTATGATGTTCGGTGACCACGACACTGTTGGGCTCGCAGCCCATAGAGAGTACGTATTAGCCCACGAGGGACAAAATCAGAGAATAAAAGAGTCGCCACCCAGTGTGAACTGGGAAAGATTTAAGGATGCACTCACCCCTCGCAAGGGAAGACCTCAAATTGTTGGGTTCGGAATGGTCCCTTACTTATGCCAGTCTAATGGACGGGTTCACACAATGGTATAGCCAAGTCTTAATGCAATTCATGCATAAAAGCGAATAAAAATGTAATAACATACCCAACCAAAATAATAATCACAATAACGTAGTTCCAAAAGCACATTAAATTAAGAAATACGAGATGCGATAAAAAATTATAAAAAACAATCAAAAGCAGGAAAAGCATCAATAAATAAATAGCAAACAAAAAGGGGGGTTAATCATGCATATATGAGTATTTCCCGAGTGGCACGTGAAGCTGTATCCCAAGTACATACCGCACTACCATCCATTCGGATTCGGCTACGGAATTTACGTCTGGGTTTCCATCCGATATACCGCAAGGGATAATAACATACATAATCATCAATGCAATGCAAACGGACATAAAAAATAGACATGAAAACATATAACAATGCATATATGTATAATCATCAACATGAACAAAAAATAAATAAAATAAAGGCGAAATAATAAAAACAACAATAAAAGTGAATAAATAAATAAATAATGATAAATAACGGAATGCCAAAGAAAGAAAAAATGTGACCATAAATTTCGCCGTCTTTGATGTAGGACTTCGCTTACCCGGCTGGACATATTTCACGTCCAGCCAGGCATACAGCGTCCGGAACTATAAAAAAAATATGGAAAAGGTGCCCTTAAGTCTTACCTTTTAAGTTGCTTTCTCGGAAGTACGTTACGCCGTCGCCGGAAGGATTGAAGCTTAGTTTCGATGTTTGGTTCACGCTATTTTCTGCCTGTAGGACACAGAAATGGACGACGATGTTCCGGGCTCTCGGCCCGGTTGGGAGTACGGAGTAGCCCGCGGGGGACTAAGGCCGCACTCACCCCTCCCAAGGGAAGACCTCAAACCGTTGGGTTCGGAATGGTCCCTCACTTATGCCACTTGTAATGAAAAGATTTGTGCAATAATTTAACTGAATCTACGCAACATACATGCTCGAAAGTAACTTAGATCTAGTTCGCATTCATAAAAATAAATCTTATGCCTAAGTCATCATGCTTTAAAAGTAATTATCACAACGGCAAACATACGATATCACACAATGAGCATGTTGAATCATCAAATACAAAGAATAAATAACATCCTAACATAAACGCAATTTAAATTCCTATTGTGAAAGAATATAACTAAATCATGCATAAAAATAAATAACACACTAAACTTAATCATGATTAAGAAATAAATAACATACTAGACTAAATCATGCTCGAATACAAGGTTATATGAAACGAAACATGTGTGTCTCTCAAGTGGTACGTGGCATTGTATCCCGAGTACAAACCGCAATACTGTCCATTCGGATTCGGCTACGGAATTTACGTCCGGGTTTCCATCCGATATACCGCAAGAGAGGACACATATTCCATTCACCCGGAAATCACATCATACACCAATTCACAATACTCATGCGAAATAAAGTAATAAAATAACTAAAAATAAAGGATAATAAATAAAAGGGTTCCCTCAGGTCTTACCTTTTAAGTCGCTTTTCGGGAGTGCGTTTCACGGAGCCGGAAGGGTTATCGTTTCCACTGTTTTCACTGGTCCGCTGTTTCCGCTATTTTCACTGGTTCACTATTTTTGCTGTTTCCACTGATTTGTCCATTTTCACTCGCGGTTTCCGCTCGCTGTTTTCTCTATTTTACTCGTTATTTCTTAGTCTATTTTTGGGCCGATTTGGGACGGTTCTGGGATGATTTTTGGGTAGTTTTCTGTCTTGGTTTTGTTCGGTGTTGGGCTGTATTAGAGGCTGTTTCACGTGGCTTTGAGAGAGGTGAGCATGGATGGTTTCCACGTGTGCATGGTTGAAGCGTGAGCTGTGATATATGGCTTGTTCAAGGTCAGTTTGGCGTGAAGTGGTGCAGTGAGCTGGTGCATGGTCAGGGGCAGTGAAGGGGCTGATGCGTGATGGTGGCAGTGAGTTTGTTCATGGAGATCAGTGGTGTGAAGGCTGTGTGTGTGTTTCAGGAGCTGGTCAGTGGCGTAAAGGGCTGTTATTTACATGGAGATGAGTTGCTGTTAAGAGAGGAAGGGGATGTGTCGTGAGTGAGAAATGTATGTGCAGCGGCTAGGGAGTTGCCGAGAGAGGAATGGGCTGATTGATAATGGCGAGGAGGCAGTGTGTTGTGCATGAAAGATTAGTGTGCTAAGGGACGTGTGAGTGTGAGGGGGAAGCCGTGAGTCTAGGGACAGTTACGTGAGTTTATTGTTTCTGTATGGGGGTTCATTTAGGGTGAGTTGTTTATGCGTTGATGGAGGCTAGGATGGGTGGTTCAGGAGAGAGGTGCCATGTGATTGAGGGGCTGAGTCGGTTTGTTGAAGGTCTGTGAGTTGCTTGCAGTGTGCGTGGGGAAGAAGAGGCAGTAAGGGTTGGGCGTTTTGGCGTGAAAATGGCTATGAGCGAAGGTGAAGTCAGGGGCCTCCAGGAGTCATTTTCTTAGGGCTTATTATTGTTTCAGTCGGTGCATGGGTAGTGATGCTGAGTGTGCTTGTGGCTTTGAGTGAGAGTAGTGTGAGGGAGCGGGGTCCTGCGTGAGGCAAGGGGCTGCTGAAATGAGCTGCTACCGAGAGGGGCTTGGGCTGTGAGATTTGCGTGGACTGTGTGTTGCTGAAGGGGCAGTTTTTCCGAGAGTGGAGAGATAAGAGTCAAGGATTTTAGGTTTATTTTCCGTGAAATGAGTTCCCCCTGCGTGAGTGAAGGTCCATTGGGTTATATGGTTTCTGAAGTGAGAGAGAGAGGTATATGTGAGAGGCATGGAGGGTGGTTAGTGGCTAGTTCAAGTTGGTGAGTGGAGTGATGATGGGCGTGAAGGGTTTTTGTTGGTTTGCGTTTGTGAGGCTAGTGTGGGTGTTTGAATAATGCATGCATGGTATGGGTTTGGTCATGGGTGGTTAAGGGTTTTTGTATTTTGTTTGTTTGCTAATCTTTGTTTGTATGGGTTGGTTCACGTGGGCATAGGTGGCTTTGTTAGGGTTTTTGTATTTTGGTGAGGCTAGTGGGTGTTGATTAGTTTATTATTTTGTTGGCTAGTGCTTGGTTTTTGGCTTGTGAGATGCTTTGTTTATGGGTAGTGAATGAGTGGTTTGTGAATTGTCGTGAGGTTTATTGGTTTTTTTAGGGTTATTGGGGGGGTGCATGGGTCATGGTTCACGCATGGTGTAGGAATGGGTATGTGGGCCGAGGATAATTTCAAAACTGAGACCGAACGAGCGAACCTGAAACTTGAACGAGTGAACCAAATCCAACAAAAAATGTCAATTCTTGATCTTTCCCTTCCGACATCCGTTTCACGCGACTTCCGCAACTTAAAAGGTAGTGTCTCCATACGAGACTCATCATCGGGCTGATATGCAAAAATGCAGTGCCTACAGTCGCCCCCACTTTGATGGGACTTGTGCAGTGTGTGACAATGACAATCCTATCAAAGTACATGCAATGCATTTTTACTTACCTGGCTCGCCAGCTGCCACCTGACTTGCCTGCTGCTTCGAACTGATTTGATGATGTATTAGATATGGTGGCGAGGCGCCTAGACCTCTGGGCTTTTCCCGAACCACCGAATGTGAACTGTGATGATGATGCAGTGGGCCCTCGACCCTGGGACGCATCCCGGAACTGCAACCGACAATGGGGGCACCTCGACCCTGGGCACCTCAACCCAACACCGCTGACAATATGGACCTCGCCCTCGAACTGATGATGTAGTGGGCACCTCGACCCTGGGCACCTCCACCCGGAACTACAATCGACAACGGGAGCACCTCGACCCTGGGCACCTCGACCCAACACCACTGACAATAGGGACATCGCCCTCGAACTGATGATGTAGTGGGCACCTCGACCCTGGGCACCTCGACCCGGAACTACAACCGACAACGGGGGCACCTCGATCATGGGCACCTCGACCCGACACCGCTGACAATAGGGACCTCGCCCTCGAACTAATGATGTAGTGGGCACCTCGACCCTGGGCACCTCGACCCGGAACTACAACCGACAACGGGGGCACCTCGACCCAACACCGCTGACAATAGGGACCTCGCCCTTGAACTGATGATGTAGTGGGCACCTCGACCCAAACCGATGCAGATGTGTCTCCATACCCGGAGTGTCGCAGTGATATCTCCATACCCGGAGTGTCATTCCTGGCAAGCTAAACCTCATACATGCGGTTGCGTCTCCGTACCTAGAGTGCCGCAGTGATATCTCCATACCCGGAGTGCCGTACCTGGCAAAACTGATCTGATGTCTCCATACTCGGAGTGCCGTACCTGGCAGAACTGATCTGATGTCTCCATACCTGGAGTGTCGTACCTTGCTCAACTGATCTGATATCTCCGTACCCGAAGTGCCGTATCTGGCTGAACTGATCTAATATCTCCATACCCGGAGTGCCGTACCTGGAAAAACTGATCTGATATCTCCATACCCGGAGTGCCGTACCTGGCAAAACTAATCTGATGTCTCCATACCCGAGTGCCGTACCTGGCTGAACTGATCTAATATCTCCATAACCGGAGTGCCGTACCTGGCAAAACTGATATGATATCTCCATACCTGGAGTGCCGTACCTGGCTGAACTGATCTAATGTCTCCATACCCGGAGTATCGTACCTGGCAAAACTAATCTGATGTCTCCATACTCGGAGTGAGGTACCTGGCAGAACTGATCTGATGTCTCCATACCCGGAGTGCCGTACCTGGCATAACTGATCTGATGATGTGGGCTTCGCCCCCAGAGTGCCATACCCGGCAAAGACTGATAGTGATGTGGGCCTCAACCCGCAGAGTGCCGTACCCGGCAAAAATTGATAATGATGTGGGCCTCAACCCGTAGAGTGACATACCCGGAAAGACTAATTCTGATGATGCGGGCCTCGCCCCCATAGTGGCATACTCGGCCGGACTAATACTGATAATAATGTTGGCCTCGCCCTCAGAGTGCCATACCCGGCAAAACTGATACAGATATTGATGATGTGATTGTAGTCCATTTCCGAACCATGCTCCATTTCCGGAGTGCCATTTTCGGTGAGTGATAGTGGTCCATTTCCGAACCGTGCTGAGTTAAGATAAGTGTCTTGTTCTCTGAATTGTGGGTCTTGTTCCCGTTCTGAGTTGAGGGTCTTGTTCCCTGCATTGTGGGTCTTGTTCCTGATTGTGCTAAGATAGGGCTTTATTCCCCTGGGCTTTGTTCCCGAACTGTGTTAAGATAGGGCTTTATTCCCTTAGGCTCTGTTCCGAACTGTGCTGAGAGAGAGCTTTATTCTCCTGGGCTCTATTCCCTCATTGTGCTGAGATAGGGCCTTATTCCCCTGAGCTTTGTTCCCGAACTGTGTTAAGATAGGGTTTTATTCCCTTTGGCTCTGTTCCCGAACTGTGCTGAGAGAGAGCTTTATTCTCCTGAGCTTTGTTCCCGAACTGTGTTAAGATAGGGCTTTATTCCTTTAGGCTCTGTTCCCGAACTGTGCTGAGAGAGAGCTTTATTCTCCTGGGCTTTATTCCCTTACTGTGTTGAGATAGGGCCTTATTCCCCTAAGCTTTGTTCCTGAACTTTGTTAAGATATGGCTTTATTCCCCTAGGCTTTGTTCCCAAACTGTGTTAAGATAAGGTTTTATTCCCCTGAGCTTTGTTCCCGAACTGTGTTAAGATAGGGTTTTATTCCCTTAGGCTCTGTTCCCGAACTGTGCTGAGAGAGGCTTATTCTCATGGGCTTTATTCCCTTACTGTGTTGAGATAAGGCTTTATTCCCCTGGGCCTTGTTCCCGAACTGTGCTGAATGTGGGCTTTATCCCCGATCTGAGCTGACTGTGGGCTTTGTCCCCGAACTGTACTAAATGTGGGCTTTATCCCCGATCTGAGCTGACTGTGGGCTTTGTTCCTGAATTGTACTGAATGTAGGATTTATCCTCTGACTGTGTTGACTATGGGCTTTGTCCCCGAACTGTACTGAATGTGGGCTTTATCCCCGATCTGAGCTGACTGTGGGCTTTGTTCCTGAATTGTACTGAATGTGGGCTTTATTCCCTGATCTGAGCTGACTGTGGGCTTTGTTCCCGAATTGTACTGAATGTGGGCTTTAGTCCCGAATTGAGTTGACTGTGGGCCTCACCCCCAGATTGATGCTGATGTGGGGCTTGCCCTCAAACTGATGTTGATGCTAATGTGGGCCTCGCCCCCAGAGTTCCATAACCAAAACTCAAACTCAAATGGGCCTCAACCCTGGGATTATTACCCGAATCCGATACTGTGCTTTTCACCGTTTCTGATTAGCTTGTTCTTTGCCGCTTTCTCTTTTCTTTTTTGAAACCTGCGAATACAAAACAAATACAAAACGAATGCCAAAATGTGTTAAGTGTATGCATGCATGCATGAGTGTGCTCCATTTTGGAGCGCCATTTTCGGCATTTGTTGTGTGTGCTCCATTTCTGAACCGTGCTGTCCGAGAATGTGGCTCATTTTTTAGCCGTTACTTGATGAGGTGGTTTTTGCCGCTACAATCCTGCGAATACAAAACAAAAATTGTATGTATATGATATGTATGCATGTATGTATGGATGCATGATTCTGATGTGGGCCTCGCCCCCAACCGATACCGATGTGGGCCTCGCCCCTAAACTGACACTGATGTGGGCCTCGCCCCCAAACTGATGCGGATGTGGGCCTCACCCCTAAACTGATACTGATATGGGCCCCGCCCCTGTGATTCATTCCTGAAGACTGCTGACATTGCACTGTTGCTGCTTCTGGTTGGCTTGCATTTGACACTTTCTCTTTTGAAACCTGTTATTACAAAACAGAACAAACACAAAAAGGATGCAAATATGTTACGTGTATGCATGCATGCATGATTAAGTTTCCTATCCCGTTGGGCTAGGTCTTCTACCGGGACTCTTGGTGGCTGCTCGATCTTTTGACAAGTCTGCCCTCTTCCCTAACCACGGGTATCTATGATGGCTTTCAGAACACAAGGGTTAGCATGATGTATGTATGCGTGAGGTGCATAAGATGCGTGCGATATATACAAGTTGGCCTTTTGTCATTTTAAAACATTCAATCACATTATCGCGGGGTGCAAACTTGTCCCAGTTGAAAAGGCTCAACATGTTTACTTTTTTACGATAATATGGCTAAATAACTTCAAATAGCAAGAGGCCTAAACACAAAATGGCCCATCAGTATTTTAGAAACTTTTGGCCCAATTATCAAATGACATGAACTCGTCCCAGTTTAAATTGCCCAACAAGTTCACATCTCTTGAGAAAAAGTCCAACCGAACCCAAATGACGATGGTCCTAAACACAAACCTAAATAGGCAATTTCTAAATGTCACACAACTAAGGTTCACATGTAGGTTTAAACGAATGTAAACAAAGGCTCTCACTGACGAAGGATTGCCCACAATTAGGACTCCCCACTCAAGGGTTCGAGCGACCAAGTGAGTGCACCTTTTTTATACCTTACGGTACGTGCCAACGAGTTACAGTATGTGACTAACTGTCAAATGGATTTCCCGTTGTAGATTCCCCAGATGGAGGGTGGAGCGAGGCTCTCTTAAGTACCCTAGCCTCTTAGGCTCTTATCGCTTGGTGACAGGAATAAACAACGAGTCCTCCAAATTAGTCCATCACAACAGGTTACGAGTAAATGATTATCTAGGTGTCTTCACAGCTTTTCCTTATAGAAAGGTAGTGAATGAAGGAAGACACCAAACCATTACCCACCCTTAAAATGCCTTTGATTAAACTCCCTAAACCCACAATAGACATGGTTAATTTAAAGCACAAATCACAAACATTACAAGACACTATTTCGGGGCCGATTCTCTATCCCCAGTGGAGTCGCCAGACTGTAGGACACAGAAATGGACGACGATGTTCCGGGCTCTCGACCCGGTTGGGAGTACGGAGTAGCCCGCGGGGGACTAAACCGGAGAATAAAATGGAGTCGCCACCCGGTGTGAACCGGGAAAATGATTTAAGGCCGCACTCAACCCTCCCAATGGAAGACCTCAAACCGTGAATGGTCCCTTACTTATGTCACTTGTAATGAAAAGATTTGTGCAATAATTAAACCGAATCTACGCAACATACATGCTCGAAAGTAACTTAGATCTAGTTCGCATTCATAAAAATAAATCCTATGCCTAAGTCATCATGCTTTAAAAGTAATTATCACAACTGCAAACATACGATATTACACAATGAGCATGTTGAATCATCAAATACAAAGAATAAATAACATTCTAAACATAAACGCAATTTAAATTCCTATTGTGAAAGAATATAACTAAATCATGCATAAAAATAAATAACACACTAAACTTAATCATGCTAAGAAATAAATAACATACTAGACTAAATCATGCTCGAATACAAGGTTAGATGAAACGAAACATGTGTGTCTCTCAAGTGGTACGTGGCATTGTATCCCGAGTACAAACCGCAATACTGTCCAGTCGGTTTGTTGAAGGTCCGTGAGTTACTTGCAGTGTGCGTGGGGAAGAAGAGGCAGTAAGGGTTGGGCGTTTTGGCGTGAAAATGGCTATGAGCGAAGGTGAAGTCAGGGGCCTCCAAGAGTCATTTGCTTAGGGCTTATTATTGTTTCAGTCGGTGCATGGGTAGTGAGGCTGAGTGTGCTTGTGGCTTTGAGTGAGAGTAGTGTGAGGGAGCGGGGTCCTGCTTGAGGCAAGGGGCTGATGAAATGAGCTGCTACCGAGAGGGGCTTGGGCTGTGAGATTTTCGTGGACTGTGTGTTGCTGAAGGGGCAGTTTTACCGAGAGTGGAGAGATAAGAGTCAAGGATTTTAGGTTTATTTTCCGTGAAATGAGTTCCCCCCTGCGTGAGTGAAGGTCCATTGGGTTTATATGGTTTCTGAAGTGAGAGAGAGAGGTATGGGTGAGAGGCATGGAGGGTGGTTAGTGGCTAGTTCAAGTTGGTGAGTGGAGTGATGATGGGCGTGAAGGGTTTTTGTTGGTTTGCGTTTGTGAGGCTAGTGTGTGTGGGTGTTTGAATAATGCATGCATGGTATGGGTTTGGTCATGGGTGGTTAAGGGTTTTTGTATTTTGTTTGTTTGCTAATCTTTGTTTGCATGGGTTGGTTCACGTGGGCATAGGTGGCTTTGTTAGGGTTTTTGTATTTTGGTGAGGCTAGTGGGTGTTGATTAGTTTATTATTTTGTTGGCTAGTGCTTGTTTTTGGCTTGGTGAGATGCTTTGTTTATGGGGTAGTGAATGAGTGGTTTGTGAATTGTCGTGAGGTTTATTGGTTTTTTTGGGGTTATTGGGGGGTGCATGGGTCATGGTTCACGCATGGTGTAGGAATGGGTATGTGGACCGAGGATAATTTCAAAACTGAGACCGAACGAGCGAACCTGAAACTTGAACGAGTGAACCAAATCCAACAAAAAATGTCAATTCTTGATCTTTCCCTTCCGACATCTATTTCCCGCGACTTCCGCAACTTAAAAGGTAGTGTCTCCATATGAGACTCATCATCGGGCTGATATGTAAAAATGCAGTGCCTACACTGCCTTCTCTGTTTCTGGCTGCTGGTCGCTATTTCTGGTTCACGGTTCACGGTTTTCACTGTTTCTGGTTCACGGCTTTCACTGTTTCTAGTTCACGATTTTTTATTTCTGTTTCGGTGGTTCTGGTTTGATGTTTTAGGTTGTTGTTTCGGTTTTTGGTTTGGTATTTTGGTGGTTTGCTGTTTCGGTGGTTCTGGTTTGCTGTTTCGTTGTTTGTTGGTTGTTGGCTGGTTTTTTTTTGTTACTGGCTGGTTGTTTTTTGGTTTGCTGACTGGTTGTTTTTCTCTCGCTGTTTTGGTGTTTTTCCCTCGCTATTTTGGTTATTTTTCTCTGTATTTTTCGGTTATCTTAGGGTCTTTTCCTTCAAGTTGCCGCCATCCTTTTTTTGTCAAGATTTGGTCCATTTTATAATGATTTAAGAAGAAATCTCCAAATAGGGAAACAAATCATGGAAATTGGGAAATATATTCTCAAATTATTTTTGGAATAAAATCTTATAAATTTTGTGATGAGGAGATCTCAAATCTTGTTAAATTGGTAAGGATGGGATCCCAAAATCTTATTAAATTGGAAAGTGTTGATGAGGGGATTTTGGCGTGTGGATTACATGGGGTTTTGGGGCGTGTGGATGGATTGAATGGGCCACGTGGATGGGCTGCATTGGGAGGTCCGAAGCTAAGGT